>JAKOOJ010000008.1:85082500-85217500 GCA_022577455.1 Arizona elegans | reverse complement strand
AAAAGTCTTCTCGTAGAGATCTGGTAGATCGTCCTCTCCGTTAAGAGGGATGCTCCATTTGTGGCTCTGGATATAGGTTGCACTATCCTGTACAGAAGTGGTTTGTAACTGCACTTCCTCTTGGATTCATCATTTCCAGTTGAAAAGCAGTTGGCTGCTGCGGTTAAGGGAGCATTTGTATAAATTCATCTAGAGCAGTGATGGCTAACCTTTTTGCCATCGCGTGCCAAAAGCGGGGGGAATGCAGGGGGTGCACGTGCATGTGCCCACACCCATAATTCAATGTGTCCCGCCCCCCCACACAAGCGTGCGTGACACCCCCCCAGTGCTTTTGGCATGCGATGGTACGGTAAGCCCAGTAGGCCCGGTTTTCGCCCTCCCCAGGCTCCAGAGGCTTTTTTGGAGCCTGGGAAGTGTAAAAACAGCCTCCCCCCAGAGGCCCTCCAGAGGCTGGAAGTTTCCCGACTTCCGGTGGGCCTGGCAGGCCTGAAAATCAGCATGCACGCTGGAACTGAGCTAAGGCAACATTGACATGCCCACAAATATGCCTCCGTGTGCCACAGGTGGCACGCATGCCATAGGTCCGCCATCACGGATCTAGAGGAACATTATGATCTTTCCTAGATTGGAAGGTATTGCTCATGGTCATCTATGGCTTAATCGCCTGTTGTTTAGACTACCGCAATGTAGTTTGTAGGGCGCTTCCCTTGAACACCACATGAGCTGTCCAAAGTGGTCCAGAATGAAGCAGTCTGAATAGTAATAGAAACTCTTCGTGTAATGTTTCAGTGTAATGAAACTCTTGGTTTCAGCAAGAATTGTGCTGATTACCAATTTTCTTCCTGGTTATTACCCCTAAAGCTCTCCATGCTTAGGAACTGGACTCCCACCCTAGTTTATTCCTTCATCCCAAAATGAATGAATATTTCCATGGTCCTGCTGCCACATACCAGCCAATAGTTTAGATGTGAAAATGGAGTTATAGTTACTTCCTCGTTTTCTACTAAATAACATTCAAAAGATCATTATTTTTCCTTATTGCTTGTCATTGGAAGGGAATAAATTGAAACCATTTCAAGAGATAGTCTACATTTTTGATGTGTTTGGGACCATGGTAAACCACCCAATGATGAGCGAACAAGAGTTGTAGTGGCACAGTAGTTAGAATGTAAAGGTTCCCCTCGCATATATGTGCTAGTTGTTCCTGACTCTAGGAGGTGGTGCTTATCTCTGTTTCAAAGCCGAAGAGCCAGTGCTGTCCAAAGATGTCTCTGTGGTCATGTGGCTGGCATGACTAAACGCCAGAGGTGCACGGAACACTGTTACCTTCCCACCAAAGGTGGTCCCTATTTTTCTACTTGCATTTTTTACGTGCTTTCAAACTGCTAGGTTGGCAGAAGCTGGGACAAGTAATGGGAGCTCATCCCATTACATTGCACTAGGGATTCGAACCGCTAAACTGCTGACCTTTCGATCAACAAGCTCAGTGTCTTAGCCACTGAGCTACCACATCCCTAGAATGTAGTATTGCAGTATTGCAGGCTATGGGTATGCTCCCATAAAGAGGGGCTCCTCCGGGTGCTGTCAGCCAAACAATGCCGACTGGCGGCCCCCAGGGGGAGAGCCTTCTCTGTGGGGGCACCAACTATCTGGAACGAGCTCCCCCCAGAGATACGGAGGATCCCGGATCTGCGCACCTTCCACCGCGCCTTAAAAACCTTTTTATTTCACCAGGCGGGCCTGGCCTAATTTTCTCCCTCTTTTATAAAAGATTTTTAATTTTTTAATTTTTTAGTATTTTATATATTCAAATTTTAAAATAGGTTTTAAATTGATTGGGGTTTTAATTTGTCTGGGCCAAAACTATTTAATTTGATTTTAATTCCACTTTTAAATTTTGTATGTATGTATTTTATTGTTTGGCTGTGCACCGCCCTGAGTCCTTCGGGAGTAGGGCGGTATAGAAATAAAATAAAATAAAAATAAAATAATTCTGCTGACTGCCAGGAGTTCGATCCTCAGCTCAAGGTTGATTCAGTTTTCCATCCTTCGTAAATCAGTAATATAAGGACCCAGATTGTTGGGGGCAATATGCTGACTCTATAAACCTCTTAGAGAGGGGCTGTAAAGCACTATGAAGCGGTATATAAGTCTAAGTGCTATTGCCATTGCTAACAATCACCATTCCTTTTTTAGGTTCGTCTAGGGTCACAAATCAGTGTCATTAGAAGAATCAAATTGAAAACGTTGATAGGAAAACAGGAGAGGGAATCCAGTGTTGAAATTTGGATTTGGTTGCCAAAGAAAATCTGAAACTTCTTACAGTACTTGGCATATTATCCTAAGAATCATAGGATTATGTGCTTAATCAATAAAATCTCATTAATTAAATGACTAAGAGATATTTCATTATCTCTAATGGATATAATTAGAGAAATACAGTAGTAATGTTTCATTAGAACTTTGGGAGAAAAAGAAGAGTCACACTTTCCAAAGCTAAAAGGTAGCTTTATATTTAGTCATTTTATTTATTATTTTATTTCCTTTGGGCGGGGTTGCCCAGTAGTCCTCAATTTAAGACCACAACTGAGCCCAACATTTCCATTGCTAAATGAGATGGTTGTTAAGTGAATTGCGTCCCATTTTACGATCTTCTTTGTCGCA
This sequence comes from Arizona elegans, assembly GCA_022577455.1. Lineage (NCBI taxonomy): Eukaryota > Metazoa > Chordata > Lepidosauria > Squamata > Colubridae > Arizona > Arizona elegans. The sequence goes on along the minus strand of JAKOOJ010000008.1, from coordinate 85,214,836 downwards.
ATTTTGAAGCAAATCATTGCAGTTGTTAAGTGAATTGTGTAGTCGTTAAGTGAACTGGGCACCCCCCCATTGACTTTGCTTCCCAGAAGCCAGCTAGGTGCACGTGCCCACAGAGAGGGCTCTCCGTGCCACCTCTAACACATGTGCCATAGGTTCACCATCACGATACTAGAAGATCTCCAAGATCCCTTCCAACTCTATTATTCTGTTATTCCGTATTCCAATACTGATGTTAGATGTACTAATATTGATACGGTCATTTTAAGTTCAATTGATATGCTTTGCAACAATTCTGAGTAGCCCGGTGGCCTTTTTGTGACAACTGTAAAATATAATGGGTAAGAAGAAAAAAAATGAATAAAGCATTATAAGGCTCCAATCCTTATTTGATCATTTTCCGACACGAAATAAATGTGCTTGATGTTGCTTTGGGGTCATCAGGTTATATGCTGGTTATTGTTCATGCCACATTATCTGGCTATATATTAGATATATTGGGAGCTATTTAATGTAGTAACCCAATTCCTGAAAATCATGCGCAAATTCTTTGACAGAAATGCTTTACAACAGGAGGGAGTATATATGCAAAGATCTCTGTTCCATTTAAGCTTGAAATGGATTAACAGATTAACAGAGTTGGAAGGGACTTTGTAGTCCTTCTACATGGAGTTGGATTAGCCCACCCCCCACCCAAGCAGACCCTACATCATTTCTGACAGATGGCAGTCCAGTCTCTTCTTGAAAGCTTCCAGTGATGAAGCTCCCACAACTTCTGAAGGCAACTTCTATTCCACTGGAGACCAAGACACAGTTACATTAAAGCACAAATTGATTTATTGACAGGCCAAGTCGTAGGGACCAAGAAGCCAAACCCTAAAGAGGTAACTTCCCCTATTTATAGAGTTACACATTACACATTAAATCTATTGTTTTAATACGTTACATCACAATTACAGTTAATTAGCAACAATACAGTGGGGCATTACTGTCAATGTGATTGATAAGATTAATCTTACTGATTGGGTTAATTTATAGGTCTGCCAAAATATTCAATGAGAGACGGATAAAATGCGATCATGTGTCTCCTACACATGGAACATTTAAAGGCATAGCAATCTGTAGTTAAGTTTTTATTTAAACTAGACCCTTGTCCAAAAAAAAAAAAAGTCCTTAAGTTTGTGTGTTTAAAGTTAAACAGTTCCCAGGCATAGATTGTTAAGTTTTGAATTGTAGTCAACACTTTCACTATTTCAATAGAAGAGAACCCATGTAGCTCGGGGTTGAACTGTGGAGTTTGTGATCTTCTCGGAGCTTTGTTGCTTGCACGCAAATCTTTCATTATCTATCTAGGTAACATCATCAGTGCATGGGTGATCAGTGAACTGAAGATGTTACCTAGATAACGAAATGTCTGAAAGCAAACAACCATTTTCATTTTCACTATCTTGTTTAGTGCCTTGTAACCTCAGGAGCCAGCACTGATTGCTTTTGGTAGAATCCACAATACTTCTATACGAAAGATGAGATAGAGAGAAAGATAGCGATAGCACTAGAGATGATGGAGATAGAGATACTGTATATTTAAAATCAAATCCTTCAAGTTTTCTCCTAACTGCTCTGCACCAGAAGCTTTGTTTCTTTTGGAGGTTTGTAAGATGTCCCAAAGAATATAAAATTGAGATGAGGATGGTGTTATAAAGCCACAACACTACTTTCATCAAAGTCAGTAGTTTGACCACTTCGGTGGTCGTTGCTAAGAACATTGTTAGACCCATTCCAGTGGTGAAATATTTTTTTTTTACTACCAGTTCTGTGGGTGTGGCTTGGTGGGCGTAGTGTGGCTTGGCGGGCGTGGCAGGGGAAGGATACTGCAAAATTTCCATTCCCATCCCACTCCTGGGGGAAGGATATTGCAAAATCTCCATTCCCACCCCACTCTGGGGCCAGCCAGAGGTGGTATTTGCCGGTTCTCTGAACTACTCAAAATTTCCAGGACTGGTTCTCTGAACTGAGTCCGAAAGGAGAAGGGTGGTATAGAAATTCGAATAATAAGTAAATAAAATAAACTGCTCAAAATTTCCGCTACTGGTTCCCCAGAACCTGTCAGCTGGATTTCACCCCTACACCGTTCCTTCACTTTTATGCAATAACAGATTAACAGAGTTGGAAGGGACCTTGCAGGTCATCGAGTCCAACCCCCTCCCCCAGCAGGAGACCTTACATCTGCCTCTACCTAGGATCAAACTCACAATCTCCTGACTGTGAGGCAAGAACGCCACCTCTAGGCCACGGGGTCTGGCACATTTGCATCACATGGTAGGAATGCCTTAGCAGGCCTATACTGAAGTAATAGTGGATTTAAATGGGGAAATGCGTGAAAGCCACTCAAGTGTAGATTATCAATTTGGCAGATTGCATAATGTTGGAAGAAACATCCCTCTGGTTCAGTTCCAAGCCGGGAGAAAGGCACTGGAGACAAAATAGAGGTTGGAGGCTGATTGGAAAAGGGATCCATTTATTGATGAAGTAGAACCTCCAAGCAAGTGTGATTCTGGGCAGCTGACCACATGGAGTTAAGCGTTGGTGTCTTTTATACCTTCTCTTGGGCTTTGCACTTGAGCTTCCTGTTTCTGTGCAAGAACATGTATTCTATTGGCTGTTGCCAGACTCCCAAGGGGGCGTGCACAAATCCTAGGAGATTGTCTGAGCTAAGTTTGGTTGAAGTTTGAATTGCTGGGACGGATGCAACTGAGATGATGCAGTGAAGGGGCTTTAGGCAATTCCTATTGTGGCTGAGGGCTGATCCTACCTTTGTTGGAACTTGGGTGAAGTTATTTACTTATGAATAGAGCTAGCTATCTCTTTATCTCTTAAGTGCTGACATCTGCTGTGGGCTATTAAGGAAGAGGGGTGCTGCTTTCCAAGAGCATGTTTCTCCATTTCTCATCCAAGGAAATATAATATTCTGCCTTTTTAATATTTCTCAAAATATTTCATTTTTTCTAGGAGACGTGGGTGTTAACTTTCTACAATAATAATGCTTTGGTTTGCATTCATGGATACCAGCAGCGGAAATACAAAAGGCATGTGATATGATTTCACTGTGGCATCTTCTAGACAACTGTATTTGCATTTCAAGAATCTCTTATCTATTCTTGTGGGTAAACAGGCTAAACCTCCCAGCCTGTTGAAACACCAAAAGAGACAAAAATCTGAAATGCATAAATAATTATCTGCTCTGAAACACTTCCCGCCCCCCCGGAAACAGATACATTTCCAACATAATCATAGGGGGCGGGGGGGGGGGAGAATATTTTGTCCCAATTTTGCACAGAAAGGTAGGGTCCAGCCCACATTAAGAGGGGCCGCATTCTGGACTAACTGTAGCCTCCGGGTGCACCCCAAGGGGAGCCCCATGTAGAGAGCATTGCAGTAGTCCAGGCGGGAAGTGACGAGTGCTTGAGTGACCGTGCATAGGAGTCCCGATCCAGAAAGGGGCGCAACTGGTGTATCAGGCAAACCTGATAAAAAGCCCCCCTGGCCACGGCCGTCATGTGCTCTTCTAAAGACAGCCGTGGATCCAGGAGGACACCTAAGTTGCGAGCCCTCTCGGTGGGGCCAGTGATTCGCCCCCAATAGCCAGCGATGGCACCAGCTGGCTATATCGGGACGATAGTTAGCCAATACAGTCGGATCCAGAGAAGGCTTCTTGAGGAGGGGCCTCACCACCGCTTCTTTCAAAGCGGCCGGCAGGACCCCCTCACTCAAAGAAGCATTAACAATCCCCTGGAGCCAGCCTCGTGTAACCTCCCGGGAAGCCAGTACCAACCAGGAGGGACACGGGTCCAATAAACATGTGGTCGCGTTCAGCCGTCCCAGGATCCTGTCCACGTCCTCAGGAGCCACAGGATCGAACTCCTCCCAGTCATCCCGTCCGGACTTACCCAGTCAGAGGCCAGGTCTTCCCGAATCTGAGCGATCTGGTCATACAGATACTGCACAAAATCCTCAGCTCGACCCTGCAAGGGTCCTGTATATATGAAACAAATAATTACACTGCGATGTTTGACCTTCAGGAATGCACAGCATATCATTATGTATTTCGGAGGCCGTCTTCTAATTCCATAATAACTCCAGTTATGCCAAATGGGGCTCTGAGCAAGAAAGTCAGTTCTAATTTGGAGTTGTTTTATTTTGATTTGTTGTGTTTCCTTTGGGTGGAACATGCCTGGATTGTACAGGAAAAGTAAGAAACCTCATTAAGATCTGTGAAATGCCTCAAGTAAAGGATGCAGGGATTCCTCCTCCCTCCCATATGAGCAGAAGGCCTCTGAAAGGAAATTCAAGGTGAATTTTCCTTGTTTTGAAAGAGAAGCCAGAAGCATTTTGATCTGCTTCACAAATTTGCATAGTGGATTTTCACACTTTGGTAAGAGGAGGAAAAAGAGAAAACTAAGCAAGGCTGGGCTTTCCATCTAGCAATGAGGAAGAACCATTTCTTATATTGTAGCATATGCCATCTTCCTTCAACATCATGTATGTATGTATGTATGTATGTATGTATGTATGTATGTATGTATGTATGTAGGTATATACTTGAAGACTTGGCTTTTCAAACAAATAGGCTGAGACTGATTCCGGGCTTTATTATTTACTACTAATTAATTATTTGGATTAAATTATGATTTTATTGTACTTGTTTATTAACTTATGTTCGCCGCCCTGAGTCCTTCGGGAGAAGGGCGGCATATAAATACACGTAATAAGCAAGTAAGTAAATAAATAAATAAATAAATAAATAAATAAATAAATAAATATCATCTAAATTCCCAAGCGAAAACGGTCTTTCAAAAACTCTGGCTGAAATCCTAACCAACACTTTAAAGGTTAGGCAACGTTTCGACAAGCTCTCTACCTTGTCATCTTCGGGCCTTTATTATCAGTTTAGAAGCTGTGGGTCATGCTTCATTATACTAGCTACAGCCTGAATGAGTGTTAAAGGTCCAGTTTTCTGGACTGAATATAAATATAAATATAAATATAAATATAAATATAAATATAAATATAAATATATATATATATATATATATATATATATATATATATATATATATATATATATATATTCACCTTATCAATTAGAAATGAACCTAGAATGGAGGGGCGGGAAGAAAGAAAAAAATAACTGTTGAGAATTATTATTTTCCAAGCCATAGCTGTGTAATTGTGGGACCCATTAAAATACCCCCCCCCCCAAATGTAACTATCTGGTAAGACCCAAAAATGCTTTTTTAAAAAGCAACTGGACTTTTTTGGTTTTTCCTTGAAGACGTTTCGCTTCTCATCCGAGAAGCTTCTTCAGTTCTTCAGAGGAAACTGAAGTTTTTCAGAAAAACTGAAGAAGCTTCTCGGATGGGAAGCGAAACATCTTCAAGGAAAAACGAAAGAAAATCCAGTTGCCTTTTGAAAAAGCACCTTTGGGATAACCATGACCTGGATGACTGAGAATCTCCATAGACATCTATCTGGTAAGACTTCATCCCTAAGTAGAGGAAAGACTAAGTATTTTTTTTTGAAAAGAAAACAAAAATAAATAACGAAAAGCTAAATAAGAGTTTAGTTTATTTAAAAAAAAATGAATTAAGAGGATTCGGACAAGACAGTATCTTTGTGGGAACATAAATTTGGTCTATTAGGAAAGATGATTGGTTGGAATTTCAATATATATATTCTCTTCTCGCCCATATCGGTGCTGTGCGTCTTGCTTCCTAGGAGTTTGAGGGTTCTGTGGAGTATCTCAGTTGCGTCTAGCTGTTGTGGCCCGCCAGTGACCTGTGAAGCTGGCAGCAGAGTCAGACAGTGAGGAGGTTGGGGAGGAACAAGTCCTGGAGTCTGGGGAAAGCTCAGATGAGGGCTCTGCATCTGGGAGGTATATGCTGCCTCCGGAGCCTCCAGAGTTTGACCTCAGTGAGGCAGAGGAACAGGAGGAGCCTATTCCCAGTGCGCGCAAGCTCAGAGCTGCCTAAAGGCAAGAATAGTTAAAACAAAAGGTTGTCTTGGGAGTAGGGCTTGGAGATGATTGGCCCCTCCCATAAGACTTAAAAGAGGAGCTTAAATTCAGGCTCAATTCCGCCGCTGAGTTACTTCTATATTGAATCCTAATTGCATTTGCTCTTCAGGGTGTTTTTAAAATCAAATTAGAAAAACTCTCACCAGATCGTAACACTTTCACTCATTCTCTTCCGTTCGGGGCTGTCCCAACTTCAGCAGCTTGATGGCTGCCTCTTCAGCGCTGGAAAAAAGAGCTTCTCCTGGATTAACCAGGGACTTTGTGGTGTCCCTGGGATCAACAGAATGTGCCCTCCTCTATCACTGTCTCAACAGGACAGTGAGATTCAATTTGGATCGTCCTGCGGTGGAGATATCGGCGGTAGTTCTGGAGCCCCGAAAACTTCCTGCCGTCCCGTTGTGACACCAGCCCCGCCCCCAAGGGTTGACTTGGGAGTAGGGCTTGGAGATGATTGGCCCCTCCCATAAGACTTAAAAGAGGAGCAAAGGCACATGGGCCTTTGCAGGACGCTACATTGTTAATTCTGTTCAGTTTAAAGCCTGAAGCTCTGTTTGATTCTGGACTCCGTGTGGCTTTGCCAATTAGGTCTCTGGCAGCATGTCAAGGGAGATAAAGGTGGGTGATTATCCCAAAGGACTTTTCCCGAAGGACTTTTTACAACTATTTGGGACTCATCTGTGAATGAACGTAATTCACAGCTGTTGCAATAAAAGGAGTTTTTGGGACTACTCGTGTGTTTTACTAACTCAGGAAGCTTAGGTCAGAACACTAGCAATGCACTTTTCCAGAGAGAAAGTATGTGTGTATGCATGTGTGTATATTTGTAAGTATGTGTATAAAAAACAATACGTTTATAAAATATATAAGTTTATATACTGGAAGTCCTCTACTTACCGCTGTCTATTTAACCACCGCTCAAAGTTACAACAGCACTAAAAAGAGCCATTTATAACCATTTTTCACACTTACAACCATTGCAGCATCCCCATGGTTGTGTGACCCAAATTCAGGTGCTTGGCAACTGATTCATACTTATGACGGTTGCAGTGTCCTGGGGTCCTTCTGAGACCTTCTGACAAGCAAAGTCAATGGGGAAGGCAGATTCCCTTAACAACCTGGAGTAATTCACTTAAAAAACGGTTGCAAGAAAAGTAATAAAACGGGGTAAAATTCACTTCACAAATGTTTCAGTTAACAACATAAATTATTAACTGTGCTCAGTTGCGGTCGTAAGTCAAGGACTACCTGTACATACTTGTATACATACCCTTCAGCAGGTAAAGTGTCACTGGCCACTAGAAAAGTTGAAAAATGTGTTGTTTTTTTATTTACTTCCTTTGCTTTGAATGATTGATACAGTAACTGAATTTAAACATGGAGGAGAACAACAAAATGTTTTGTGAATCATTAATGCCACTGCTCCATAGGCTCGTCAAATAAATAAAAGCATTTTCACTTGTTCACTGTTTACATTGATATCTGGCTGTTGTTGTTGTTTTTTTAAGTTTTTTATTTTTTTATTTTTTACAAACATATCAAATCAATGTGTGAACAGTTGTGGCAGCTGGGTGTCCAACATTCTAATACAAATAAAACTAGTAAAATTAATCGTAATTATTAGATTCAATCAACTTATATATTCCTAATAATGCTACACAATTGTAATAAATTGCAATCTGTCATTATTCAATTATTCCATGTTCTCTCTTATTGTTACTTCTGTTTTATTATATAAAAGAGTATACGCTAACATTCCCCCTTCTCTTATTTCTGTCATTTGTTCTAACTTTTAATCGTATCACCTTTTACTGAAAAACATTTTCTTTCTATCCTACCTAACTTCTAATCATGTCACCTACCTAAAAAAAGAAAGAAAAAAAAAAAGAAGAAAATAAAGAGAGAGAAAAGGAAAAGCAAATCAAAAGAATAACAAAATGTTTGTGAATCATTAATGCCACTGCTCCGTAGGCTCTTCAAATAAATAAAAGCATTTTCACTTGTTCGCTGTTTACATTGGCTAATATTTGATATCTAGCTGTTAAATGTCATGTAATTCCTTTCAAAATGTGTCAGATGTTGTCTTACTTCTCTTCATGACTTACAACCTTTATCGAATTAGATTGTGGCAGTTAGAGACCTGACTTGCACTTCCCCAATCTCTGTTAAAATATGCATTGTGTTGATCCAAACACTAAACTTCCAAAGGTCATTGAATACCAAAATGTACGGGAACATTTCGCCTTCTTACAAAATGACCAGTAAAAAAAATAAGGCCTGTTTGGAGAGTATCAAATGCATTTAAAAAAAAAAAAAAAAAAAAAAAATCAGCGCTGTGCTTTCAGATCGCCAATAGAGATTCCGCCAGATTCTGCCAAATAGTACTGTAATATTTATAGATGGAGGAACAATGGTTGATTGAATGGTGTAGCCTCTCAAAAATGCCAGCAGTGCAACTCACATAGAATTATATGTATTGTAGTCGCATCTCTTTGATCCCCGATCACACACGCAAAAAAGTCAAAGCACAATGTTGGAATAAAGCTTTCAGATATCTACAATTAAAACAGAATTTGAGAGGAACGTCTCAGTTAATCCTGTTCTGGCACATTCCCTCTGCTCTCCCACCAAACTCTATATTAACAGTTCAAAATGTATATTAAGGATGACAATGAATGTCATAAGAGGCTATTTTAGAGTTTAAGGCTAACTCCTATTATGTCTGGCATCAAACTGACATCTAGTGTCTGATTCTTTTCAATCTTTCCCCCAGAGGTCTCCTTTTAAGGGTTATATCGGAGGCGTTGACTGCGTTCCCACAGCATGTTGTACGATATTTAGCCCTAGCAATGGTATACACTAATCTGCTGAATTTCTGCTGTCAAAACCAAATACCCTATATGGCATTTCCTGACTCTATATATTATTAAAATCTGCATGTGATTCGTAATAACAGAAAGTAGCATACAAAGATAACTCATGTGTTTACAAGTAGGTGATGTGTTTACACGTAGCTCATGTGTACTACAAGTAGGTGATGTGCTGTGCCTAGCAGAGGTGGGATTCACTTACCTTCCCTACCAGTTCACAAATGTGAGCATGTAGTAGCATGCACAATAGTCACAAATTACATCCGGGCAGGTGGGCAGAGCCTCCCACAGTCACCGCTACAGGTTCGCGCGAACCGGGGAAATCGGCTGAATCCCACCATTGGTGCCTAGTAAGTATTTTAGGAAGTTGAAGAGAAATACAGTGGATAGCGGTCAACATTAAGAAGACAATTGGAATGTCCTTGGAAGAGCCATGGATAAATGTTAGAGATAGATCAGGATGGCAGCCATTAGGTCATTAAGTACTCGGTCTGTCTGAATGACACCTAATTAACTGATAAATAGGACAGCACAATGCTTCAGATTCAAAACGTAAGTGGATGTTTTGTCCTGCATGTAACATCTATGCAACAGTTCTAAATTCTCTCAGGATTATGCAGCTGCCGTACCTAAAGCCTGAACGAATACATGTTTAAGGCATGTAGACAGGTGCTACTTTCATACCCTCACACACTCTCTAAAACACCTTGTTGTTTCAATTCAAAAAGGCCGAAGAGCCCTACTATCTTAAATGCAATTTGAAAGTAAAAAAAAAAAAAAAAGAGTATGCAGAATCCAGTCTGAGTTGGTTACCAGGACCAGAGGTTTAGTCTTCCGAGTTTTCGGACTCATGTTGGAGCCCATCCTCAGGGAACCTCTATCTACTGGAAGTTAGTAGAGAGAAGTTCCCTGAGGAACTTCTGGAAGAGAAAATCAGAATCAGAATCAAAATACAGCTGGAAGGGACCTTGGAGATCCTATACCATTTCAGACAAGTGACTGTCCAGTCTCTTCTTAAAAACCTCCAGTGATGAAGCACCCACAATGTTTGAAGGCAAAGCTATTCCACTGGTTAATTATCCTCACTTTTAAGAAGTTTCTCCTCAAATCCAGGTTGCTTCTCTCCTTGATTAGTTTCCACCCATTGTTTCTTGTCCTGCCTTCAGGTGTTTGGGAAAATAAATTGACCCCTTCCCCTCTCAAATACTGAAATACTGCTATCATGTCCCCACTAGTTGTTCTTTTCTCTAGTCTAGACTATCCAAACCCAAATCCTGCAACCGTTCTTCATATGTTTTAGCCTCCAGGCCTTTAATTATCTTAATTGCTCTTCTTTGCACTTTTTCCAAAGTTTTTTTCCAAAAAACAAAGAAGTTCCCTGATGATGCGCTCCAGCACAAGTCCAAAACTAAACCTCTGCTCCCAGTAAGACCCAGGCTGGATCTTGCTACATTAGAGCCTTGGTGGTGCAGGGATTAAGTGCTGTTATGTAGCACTTAGCTGCCAGCTGCCTGCAATTAGTGCGAGTTCAAATATCACCAGGCTCAAGGTTGACTCAGCCTTCCATCCTTCCGAGGTAGGTAAATTGAGGACCCAGATTGTGGGGGCAATAAGATGATTTTGTAGAAACACCGCTTATGGGGGGCCAAAAGCCCTAATAAGCAGGTATATACAAAAGAATGAAGGCTATTGCTATAAGTGCATTGTAAGCCGCCCTGAGTCTTCGGAGACAGGCGGCATATAAATTGAACTAATAAATAAATAATAAATAAATTATCTTGGGACATGTATATTTCCCTTCATTCATTAAAAAAAAAGTATGTTGGAATATCTATCCCTTGAATGAGAAAAAATATATATTTTCCATAAATCCTTTGTGACTTATCAGAAACCAATAGAATAGAATCGAATCGAATAGAATAGAATAGAATAGAATAGAATCAAATAGAATAGAATAGAATAGAATATTGGAATGAAGAATAGAATAGAATATTGGAATGAAGAACAGAATAGAACAGAACAGAACAGAATACTTTATTGTCACTTTGAATGTACAATATACTAATCTGCATCAGTAGTGGGTTTCAAAACCCGTTGATACTGGTTTGCTTGCGGGCATGCACATGCTCACACACAGCGTCCGGGCAGGTGGGTGGGTGGGCGGAGCTTCCTGCTGCCACTGCTACGGATTCACCTGATCCGGGGTGAACCAGTAGCTACCCACCACTGATCGGCATAGATTAAAATGAAATTTTGTTGCATACAGCTCTCAAAGGGACTTCACCTTTAATATAAACATAAATATGATTAACTAACTACATATCTATCTATCTATCTATCTATCTAACTAACTAACTAACTAACTAAATAAATAAATAAATAAATAAATATGCATGCATGTACCCACATTTATTATATGACACGGAGAAACAACACAGTTTAATCCGGATGTATACATGTACATGACAAGAGAAACAAATCTTGCAAGTTTACCAGAGGGATAGCATAGGGAACAAAGCTGACACAGAATCTGGTAGTCCTGCTAGAAATATTTCGAAACTTCCTCCCAGAGGGAAGCAACAGAAACAGTGGGTGTGTGGGTTTTCCAACAAGGCTTTGAGCTCTAAATAGATAGCACTTAGAAGCCATATCCTGAATGACAAGAAGCAAGCTTCCTTTAATCTTCTCGGCTGTCCTTTGTTGTTGTTAGTTGTGAAGTCGTGTCCGACCAATCGCGACCCCATGGACAATGTTCCTCCAGGCCTTCCTGACCTTTACCATCCTCCGGAGTCCATTTAAGCTCATGCCGACTGCTTCTGTGACTCCATCCAGCCACCTCATTCTCTGTTGTCCCTTTCTTCTTTTGCCCTCAATCTTTCCCAGCATTAGGCTCTTCTCCAGTGAGTCCTTCCTTCTCATTAGGTGGCCAAAGTACTTGAGTTTCCTTTTCAGGATCTGGCCTTCTAAAGAGCAGTCAGGGTTGATCTCCTCTAGGACTGACTGGTTTAATAGCCTTGCAGTCCAAATGACTTGCAGGAGTCTTCTCCAGCACCATAGTTCAAAGGCCTCAATTCTTGTCCTTACCACTCTCTGAATGGACTTTCTCTCTGAGGCACTGATGCCACCAAACCAAACAGGGATGCAGTTTGTTAAAATGCTCTCAATCGTGCCTCTATAAAAAGTGGCCAGGATAGGAGAAAAATGTGCTGAAAGATGAATATTCCAGACTTCATTTTTATAACTTTAGGTTTATCCCGACTGTGATCCTGAAATTGTGCACTATATGCTATTTTATTTGAAATAAGACTGTTTGTTGGGCTGTACTCATTAGGACTGGGCAGATCAGTCAAGTCATAGGTATTCAATTCAGAATATCTCATTCAATTTGAACGAATACATCGAGACTTCAATTTCGCTTGATTTCATTCCAAGTTTTGAATTCTTTTTTTTAAAAAAGCATTTTTTTTTGCATGCACAGAAACATCAAAACAATCTGAAGTGATCTGGCATTATTTGTTGATGATTCGAATGGGCTTCCTGATTAGTTTGGCAAAATTGATTCCATTTAGCAATTCCACTCCCTTGATTCAAAACAAAGCCTTTGAACTGAATATTTGTACAGATTTAGGGCCCATTGTAGAACAAATAAACAAACAATGGGGAAAAAAGGAAATGTGAAAAAAAAGGAACAGGAAGTTTTTTTTAAAAAGAAAGAACCTCAAACATTTCTGCTTGAGTAACTGACCTTATTACCTATACTTCTTTAAATTTGCATTGTTTATTTTTTTTAAACTTCCCATAATCTGTAAGGCATAGTGGGAAGATAAACAGTCTTGTGAAGGAAATATCCTATTATAGCTGTTTGCCTTGTAAAATCTTATCCTAAACTTTACAGAAAGAAGGAAAACAACTAAGTAGGGTTTTATAACAGATTAACCTTTATTTTTTAAGACTGTGAGTTGAGAATATTTTTTTAAAGATTAGATTTATTGTGGGATTTCAAATTTTCCCTTTACTTAGGCTCGGTAACATCTGAATGTGCCAAATGGTCTGATCTTTACAGCCAAAGCTGTTCCTTAGATATTTATTCAGTTTTCCCCCTAAAACATGCCCCGTTATTTAAAAAGTTTACTTTAGATGACACTGAAAATAACAGTTTTCGCCTTGTATATGTAGATAAAATGGGAACCCTTCTTTGATTTAACAGGACCGTATAGTAGATCATCTGAAAATTTTTGAATTGAGCTAAACTTTCAGGCAAAACAAATAGCAGCCATATGAAATTTGTTGGGAAACATTTATTATGAAATGAATGAAAGTTTTAAAAATAAAAATAAAGGGATTATTTACAGTATTACAGTATTTACAGTATTATCTAGTCATGTCATGTGTCCTAAATTAACAAGGGAGAAATGATGATGATGATGATGATGATGATGATGATGATGATGATGACCTGCAGTGGCTATCATATCAACTCCCTATGAAATCTTAGGGCAGGGATGTCAAACTCAATGTCAGCTTTGGAAGCCATATTAGGCCACAAGTTTCAATGCTGCCACCTCCTCATGTGTGGGAAAGTAGGAGGGAGGATTAGTAGACATAATAGCATTTTTTCCTATCGGTCAAGGTCAGAGCGGTCCAACATCTGGAGGAGGAGTGGTCAGGGGCTGGGCCGAGACGAAACCGATGGTGATTGGAGCATGTGACCGAAAGGGGAGAAAGCAGTTGGTTTTGGGAGCTTTATATTAGTGAAGGAAAGCCTGGGTTTTTCAGATTCGGGATTTCCCAGATGTGCCAGTTGTCAGCATTTCAAGCTGCATTTACTCTAGTGCTGACATAAGAAGGAAAAGTGAAGGCGTCTGGAAAGAGACATTTGGCTTTTCACCTACTTATTTTCCCTGGAGATAATATCCCCTAGGAGATGGGATGGGAGGGGGGAAATTCCTTTGAGCTGGAGTAGATTAGGGGTAGAATGACTTGGAAGATGGCCAATGAGTGCAGGGGAGTGGGGAACAGAAAGGGAGGGTTTGGGGGCTGGAAGTCAGTGTTGGCTTCGATGGAGCCGGGTCTAGAATGTCGTGCTTAATAAATAGGAGTTTTTCTTCAAAGACTTTGTTTGAAAAGCAATTTATTTGAGACGACCTCGAAACCTGACACCAGTTTACCTATTGCTAATAAAGAGAACTTTGGAAAATGCCTGCTTCTGTGTCTTTACTGGGAGTCGGGGGTTTTCTGGAACGCTGACACTCAAGACCTGTGGGGCCGCCCTGGAAACGATGAAAGACTGTACACGGCCCTCCCATTTTCTCTGGCAGAGTCCTCAGGCCGCCACAGGCACGAGTGACATTGAGCTGGCCACGCTCACCTTGGCCATGCCCAACCGGCCCCCTGAGGTCAAACACAACCTTGATGCGGCCCTCAATGAAATTGAGTTTGACACCCCTGTCATCTTTGTTCCTTCCATCCAGATTAATTGACCAACCATAAGCATGTTAAAAATATTGCAGATTTCCTGGACCCAGTCAGTCAAAACGTTTCAGGTGGCAGAGACTAGGAGGAAAACTTTTTCCGTTGTGGGTCCTGCGCTTTGGAGCATTTTGCTGCCTGAGGTGAGATCTGCCCTCACCATTTTGGCCTTTAGGAGGGGAGTTAAGATCTGGCTCAGCTGGATGGGTCTTGATGGGGGAGCTCTAAGTTGGAGGTGTTTGGTGAACTAATAGAGAAGTTGCCACATCTGGATGATCCTGGCCTTCAGGTGTTTTTAATTTATTGTTGCTAATACTTCAATATTTATTATTTTAATTTTAAGCTGCCCAAAGTCACTTTGCAGAATGGGTGGCATGCAAACTTAACATATAAATAAAATAAGAATGAATTTAAAACATCCATTTTTTTCTCATATGAATTATAAAGGATTTTATAGATTCTTTAATCCAAACCTTCATCAGTGCAGAATTATATAAATCTATAACTGAGTCAATCCTGTTTGAAAATCTCCAGAGAGCAAGAAGCAGAAAGGAATTCAACTCAATGAATTCTGTATGTATTATTCTGTATAATGCTATATTATTTAGATAGGTAGGAGAGGGCTACAAGACTTCAAACTTCATGTTAATAAAAATGCTATGCAGAATATCCCTGAAGGGTTTTTAATATAACAGATTCTTATGTTAAAAGACATCATAGAAAGACAGCTGTGTTAGTCTAGGGGAGCCAGAAATCAAAATGAATCTGATAATCCTTTTTCTGTCTAGAAAATTTTATTAAAAACATAGTCTTTCATGAACTATACCTCCCTTCATTAAAAGCATAGAAAAGCCACACATGTACATCAGGGGTGAAATCCAACAGGTTCTGACAGGTTCTGGAGAACTGGTAGCGGAAATTTTGAGTAGTTCAGAGAACCGGCAAATACCACCTTTGGCTGGTCCCAAAGTGGGGTGGGAATGGAGATTTTGCAATATCCTTCCCCTGGAATGGGGTGGGAATGGAGATTTTGCAGTATCCTTCCCCTGCCATGCCCATCAAGTCATGCCCACAGAACCAGTAGTAAAAAAAATTGAATTTCACCACTGATGGACATCATGAAAGGAGTTGCAGAGTCCTTTATAATAAAATTGGTCAGTCTACCAGACTCCTACTGATTCAGAAATCTTCACGACATACCAACTTACCTTTCAGAGATAAAACTTAGCAACAAAGATGATCCTGCCTGACTCTTTTGCTATATCTATTCCTTTTTGTTAATTTTGTGTGTAGGATAGTAAGGCGACAGATAATGTAGTCCTGGGGAAGAATAAAGGAAGGAAATGTCTATGGAGATTCTCACTCATCTAGGTCATGGCTGTCCCAAAGGTGCTTTTTTCAGGAGGCAACTGGAGTTTCTGGTTTTTCTTTAAAGACTTCTCATCCAAGAAGCTTCTTCAGCTCTCTTCCAAAAAAGCCTCTTGGATGAGAAGTGAAACATCTTCAAAGAAAAACCAGGAAATCCAATTGCCTCTTGAAAAAGCCCCTTTAGGAAATGAAGGAAATTTGAAGAAATACCATTATGAATTTTGCTGCCGATTGCAATTTTGGAATCTGCATATGGTAGGGTTTTCAAATCATTTAATTTTATTAATAAACTCCCCTATCGCTAATCTTGTTCGGAGCCCTGAAATAGCTGTAATAATGAATAATGGAACTAACCAGATCACAAGGAATAACAGTACCGTACTGACTGGAGACATAGAATGAAAATGGATTGTCTAATAGAGACAAATAGAATATGAATGAAAAGGCAATGAGCCAGACTTCCATACAATTGTTACAAGGAAATCCATGCGGCCATTTCCTTCGGGTTCTTTGTCACTGTTCTTTGGCAGAAATGAAATTTCAGAGATCGATCGCCAACTAGCATAGTTGCATAGGATTAATGACTTTGACATTGTGGAAGCATTTGAAAATGAGATAAGTTCTAAGGGTGTGAAGGATAATAATAGAGAATCAGAGAACTCTGTCAATATTTTTGTAGCTGCTCCCTTTCCGGGTTAGGTCCTGGGATCTGTTTTGAATACTGATTGGCCTCATTCTGGTGGGGATCTTACCTGAATTTGCTCAGAATTATGGAGTCCTGAAATGTCATGGTTGCAGTCAGAAAAATATTGAAGGAAACACATCCCTGTGTGCTTAGTTTTTAAGGAGGCCACAGAAAAGATTCTTAATCAAAACCACAGCAATGATGTACCCCATCATGGTTCCTCCCCACCCGCCAATCAGTGGTGGGTTGCTCCTGGTTCTGTCCGGTTCTTGCAAACCGGTAGTAAAAGTGGCGAAAGGCTCTGCCCACCCGCCCGGACGTCATTATTGATGATCTGCGCATGTGTACGCTCCTGTTACAAACTGGTAGTAAAGGTAAGTAGAACCCACCCCTGCCTCCAATTGTATGTTTTTGAAACCTAGGATCCACCTTGTCTCTGAAGATGCCAAGAACAATTGCTGGCAAAGACTTAAGAAACCTTTAATTTTTCGACTATGGTTGTTAAACCCTAAAACTCAATACTGTCCATTTTTTCATTTGAATGTAGCAAATGTTTCTATTTGAGCTCTGATTTTGATCAAAGCTCTGGGAATGTTGTTGTTTTAATAACAGATCCTATAGCCTCAAAATATTTGACATTAGATTTTGCCTAGATCTGCGGTTTTATATGAGAATGTAGACTGTTGATTTTCCTCATGGCCTGGTTCTCCTTCTCCTTCTCCTTCTCCTTCTCCTTCTCCTTCTCCTTCTCCTTCTCCTTCTCCTTCTCCTCCTCCTCCTCCTCCTCCTCCTCCTCCTCCTCCTCCTCCTCCTCCTCCTTCTTCTTCTTCTTCTTCTTCTTCTTTTTTGATATATCACATAAGGAGTAACTATTATTAATAATGTTTACTGGCTAGTTGCCCCTGAGCCCTGTCAGAACATCCACAGAATTAATTTGGTAGATGCCGTAATGGATCTGAACATCTTAATCATTTCAAGATAGATCTTTACATATACTATGGAATTTGTATTAGATATGAAGTTCCTCCAACCTCTGACACATAGAATAGGACCGTGATGGCAAACCTATGGCACGTGTGCCACAGATGGCACATGGAACCATATCTGTGGGCACATGAGCGTTGCCCCAGCTCAGCTCCAGTTGATTTTCGGGCCTTCTGGGCCCACCGGAAGTCAGGAAACGGCCTGTTTCCAGCCTCCGGAGGGCCTCCGGGGGGTGGGGAAGGCTGTTTTCCCCCCTCCCCAGGCTCTAAGAAAGCCTCTGGAGCCTGGGGAGGGTGGAAAACAAGCCTTCCGGTCCCACCAGAAGTTGGGAAATGGGCCGTTTCTGACCACCAGAGGGCCTCTGGGGGGTGGGAAGGCCGTTTTTTCCCCTCCCCAGGCTCCAAGAAAGCCTCTGGAGCCTGGGGAGGGTGAAAAATGGACCTACCGGGCCCACTGTGCCACTGTGTGCCAAAAGTGGGGGGAGTGCGGGGTTGGGATGCATTGAATTATGGGTGTGGGCACGCGTATGCACGACCCCCGACTCCACCCGCTTTTGGCACGCGGCGGCAAAAAGGTTAGCCATCACTGGCATAGGATATCTTAAAGTTCTTTATTCTTCTGAAAAAACGTGAAGTATTATTCTAAATTAAAGTATTTTTCCAGCTACCTGTGGTTCTAGAAGAAACAAAAAAGTTGCTTTTTTCCTGGATATATATATATATATATATATATATATATATATATATATATATATATATATATATATATATATATATATATATATAAATTTCTTAAATTGTAAGGATGCATGATTGTTGTTTTCCAAAGAATAGCAACAAGACTGTGGCCATTTCTTTTAACTTTAAGAATGTTGAGAAGATAGATCAGCATTTACCAGCTTGTATCTATTCTCTCTAAACCTGGCAGTATATCCTTGAGTGTTTTGCAGTAAAAGGAAGAAAATGTAGCTATATTTTAAAAATAAAGATGGGAGAAATTACTGATGAGAGGTAACATTTTTCCCACAAAGGCTGTGGAATGAAACTGAACATGGTGCATTGTGTAGTTTCAAGTGATAGCTACTTTATTCTTTTTTAAAAAAATGAATATTGCTTTGCAGCAATAATAAATTCACTTCATATGAAATTCTTTACCAAATCCTGCTTTGAATTCTCCCCATTGAGTTTGAACCAATCTGAATCAGCATGACCTCATGCCTGTTACCCCAGTTTGTGGCATTCCTCTCTACACCGAGCCACTTCATTCATTCAGATGGATTAAGGGCCCCTTGTTTTAGTTCCTTCTACCCTAAATTTTTAGACTTGGCAGTGGATTTATCTGGCTGCACCTCAAAAGGAAAATTAGACCAGGAAGACAAAACAGGATCTTGAAAGAAAGCAATAATGAAGCACTTCCATACGCTTTCTGAAAAACATGGATATAACACAATAATAAAGGGACCTTGGAGGTCTTCTAGTCCAACCCCTGCCCAGGCAGGAAACCCTATACCACTTCAGACAAATGGTTATCCAACATCCTAAAAACTTCCAGTGTTGGAGCATTCACAACTTCTGGAGGCAAGTTGTTCCACTGATTAATTGTTCTCACTGTCAGGAAATGTCTCCTTAGTTCTAAATTGGTTCTCTCCTTGATGAGTGTCCATCCGTTTCTTCTTGTCCTGACCTCAGGTGCTTTGGAAAATAGCTTGACTCCCTCTTCTTTGTGGCAGCCCCTGAGACATTATAACACTGCTATCATGTCACACTTAATCCTTCTTTTCATCAAACTAGACATTCCCAATTCCAGCAACCATTCTTTATATGTTTTAGTCTCCAGTCCCCTTTATCCATGCCAACACTCTGTTTGGCTTGAGGGGATTTTTGTAACTTTTATTTCCCCTTGGATCACAAGCACTTTTTTTTTTAAAAAAGAAAGTCCCTTCATATTAAAAAGTCTCAACTTCAGTCACTTGGTAACTCCAGTTTGAAGAGATTGTAGCCAAAAACTTGGCAAGTTAAGAAACAAAGCTATATGACCCATGACAATGGAAGTTTTTTTAAAAAAATAATTTCTAAACCTTTGAGGAAATAACCTGTTCTGAAAAGTTGAATGCATTTTCTAGTTAATCTTATGTTATTTATTTGCTTTATTTCTTTCCAGAGATATATGTGGGCATCACAGAACAGACATGTTCACACTTTCATTTTCATGTGGGCTTTTAATTTTCAATGAAAGAATGGCTTGTGGTTTCCAATTATTTTTCTCCTTTGTGTCTTTCCTGGTATAGCCATGTCTTCAAAGAAAATTCTAAACCTCAAAGCAAAAAACAAACAAACAAACAAACAAACAAAAAACAACCCAACAACAAGCAAGTTATTTCAAAGGACAACCCTCTTTAAAAAATAAAAAAGTTTTGGAACACTTTCTGACTTGTAAGCAGATTGGATGGCAGTACATGTATTAATTTAATATCAGTACTGAATGTATGTGGTGATGGAAAGTATATGAGTTTGTAAATATGAATTGGAGAGACTTTGAATCAGAGATGGGTTTCAGCAGGTTCTGACCAGTTCTGGAGAACGGGTCACAGAAATTTTGAATAGTTCGGAGAACCAGTAGTAAAAATTCTGACTGGCCTTTCCCCCATCTATTCTCTGCCTCCCGAGTCCCAGCTGATCAGGAGGAAATGGGGATTTTGCAGTAACCTTTCCCTGGAATGGGGAGGGAATGGAGATTCTACAGTAACCTTCCCTTGCCATGCCACCAAGACATGCCACGCCCACCAAGCCACACCCACAGAACCGGTAGTAAAAATTTTTGAAACCCACCACGGATTTAAATGCGACACCTCATTATAAAATAGATGTTTCTGTAGGGAGAGAGTGTCAAAAAGTCAAATTTATGGTCACCACCACAAGATTGAAGTTCTGCCCCCTTTTTATGGGTGTCATATGACCCACATATGTAAAAAAAGGGAGATGGGGCTTCAAATACAAATACACAAGTAATATTTTGATTCCCCTTCCTTCTTTTACTATTCTGATTTGCCCACTTACTTACTTTCTTTTTCTTGCCTCCTGGAGTTGTAGATGCTCCAGGTTTTCAAAAATAGTCTGGACAAGAATTTGGCCAGGATGGCATAAGGTCTCCTGCTTTGAGCAAGTGTTTAAAGATTACAGATTAACAGAGTTGGAAGGGACCTTGTAGGTCATCTAGTCCAACCCCCGCCCAAACAGGAGACCATATTCCTCAAAATCCTGTGCAAATCCTTTGAAAGAAATGCTTTACAACAGGAGGGAGTATATATGCAAAGATCCTCTGTTCCATTTTGGTATAAATTTCAAATGGATTAACAGATTAACAGAATTGGAAGTGTCCTTATAGGTCATCTAGTCCAACCCTCCGCCCAAGCAGACCCTACACCATTTCTGACAAATGGCAGTCCATTCTCTTCTTGAAAGTCTCAAGTGATGAAGCTCTCACAACTTCTGAAGGCAACTTCTGGTTGATTGCTCTCACTGTCAGAAAAATTCTCCTTATTTCTAGGTTGAATCTCTCCTTGATCAGTTTCCATCCATTATTCCTTGTCTGGCCTACAAGTGCTTTGGAAAATAGCTTGATCCTCTCCTCTCTGTGGCAGCCCCTCAAATATTGGAAGTCTCCCCTGGTCCTTCTCTTCACTAGACTAGCCATGCCCAGTTCCTGCAACTGTTCTTCATATGGTTTAGCTTCCAGTCCCCTTATCATCCTGATTGCTCTTCTCTGCACTTTTTCCAGAGTCTCAACATCTTTATTTAAAGTGTGGTGACCAAAACTGGATGCAGTATTCTAGGTGTGGTCCTCCAAAGTCCCTTCCAGCCCTACAATTCTATGTTCTTTAGGGATGCCCCTGATGTGAAAATAGTTTCAAGTTTCAAGGGATCAAGAACAAGCTGCTTAAACACATACCCAAACATGGCTAGCTCCTTGTTCCCTTGCCCTGAATTAGTCTTTTGATCAATATAGCTTCCCTTCCTGCAAGGTAGATCAAACAACTATGGCACAATTTGCATTAATTTACTTTTTTTTTTACATAATTCAATAAAAGCTCCAAAGAGTTACCTGTTAATGAGGAATTGTTGAACTTAGCAGTTAGCAAGTCTTTAAAAAAAACCTCAGTTCTGAGATCAAAGCGACACTCGTAGAGTTAGTGAAAACAGCAAGGAAATCAGTTGCTTTTCTCTCGACAATATTTATTTTCAGTAGGGTAACTGTTCTCCTTCAGCTTTCTCAATTCAGTAGATTGGGTCAGCTATTTGCTGAGCTGTTATGCCTTTCCCCACTCCCATAAATAAATAAATACTTGGCAGCCCTCCAAACACATCCCCATTTGGGTCAATTAAGTTTATAAACCAGTGGTTTCTTGCAAATGGGCTTAGCTCAGGACTGTTCAACCTTTTTGTTTGCCTGGGCAACATTGAGTGAAGAGGAATTATCTTGGGTTGCATATGAAATACATAAATGGATAAATAAAAAAAAATCATAATAATGTTAAAAGTTTGCGATCTTGTAGGACCAGCTGTCCAGGGCAGGGGTGGGTTCTAATTTTTTTTACTACCGGTTCTGTGGGCATGGCTTATTTTGTGGGTGTGGCTTGGAGGTCATGTGACTAGGTGGGTGTGGCTAGCTGGTCAGAGTCATTTCTGGAAGGTCCTCACACTTATGACCAGTCCTCGCACATACGACCCGACTCATTTGTTTGCTTTTAACACTGATCAGCTGTAGGACGGCCCTTTGAAGCCCCGCGGTAAGAGTTTAAACAGTTTTTTTTCCCTCTAGTCATCAGCTGGGACTCAGGAGGCAGCAATAGATTGGGGGTGGGACCAAATAAAAGGTAAGAATAACGTAGGGGGGTGGGGGGGGTGGGAGGGTGGGGGGGAGAACTGGTTCGGTTATGTCATATCGTCACCGCCGAACCGGACCTAACCGGGAGGAACCCACCACTGTTCCAGGGCCACATGCAGCCCATTTGCTGCAGGCTGGACATGTCTGGTTTATCTTACGGTATGAATCCAGGCACTGTTCTTTGTAAAGCATGAGTTACAAACCCGGCGTATTATTCAAACATCTCTTCCCTTCCTCCCCATGTTTATTCATAGCTTGTATTTTATCATAATTTTAATGTGATTTTATATATTTATGGTTTCAGTTTAATGTTGCAAATCACCCAGAGTCTGCTTGGGATGAGATGGGTGGCAAACAAATTTAATATATGATGATGATAAATAATAGCCAACTGGTTTACTTCAGGGATGAAATGTTCCCGGTTCAGACTGGATTGCCCGATCTGGTAGCGATGGTGGTGGGTGGTTCGGAGAACCGGTAGCAAACATCCCTGCCCTCCCCCACCCCATGCCCAGCTGAGCCGCACAATCATCAGAGGCTTTTTTTTTAAAAAAAGCATTTTTTCTATAACTTCTTCAGCCGAAGAGGTTGTAGAAAAAATGTTTTTAAAAGCCTCTGACGATCCCAGGTCAGTTGCCTGATTGCCAGAGGCTTTTAAAAACATTTTTTTTACAACCTCTTTGGCTGAAAAAAATTGCTTTTAAAAGTAAAAAAAAAGCCTCTGATGATCCTGCAGCTCAACTGGGATGTCAGAGGCCTTTAAAAGCATTTTTTTACAACCTCTTCGGCCAAAAAAATTGTTTTTAAATTTTTTTAAAAAAAGCCTCTGATGATCCTGCAGCTCAGCTGGGATGTCAGAGGCTTTTGAAAGCATTTTTTCTACAACCTAGAGGTTGTAGAAAAAATGTTTTTAAAAGGAAAAAAAAAAGTTGGCCACGCCCACCCAGTCACATTACACCCCTCCCATGAAGCCACGCCCACAGAACTGGTAGTAACAAATTTTACACTTCACCACTGGTTTATTTAACAAGCCATGATTAAATAAAGCATGACTTGATATATGAATTTAATCATGGGAGCACTGAGCAACACATTTTAAGAAAGATTCACATAAAATGGAACATGTTCAGAGAAAGACAACTGATATAGGCAAAGGACCTCCAAAATTGTACCAAAGGTGCTTTTTCAAAAGGCAACTGGAATATATCACTTCCTTGAGGAAGACATTTCGCTTCTCATCCAAGAAGTTTCTTCAGTTCTAAATGACTGAAGGAATTTAGAACTGAAGAAGCTTCTTGCATGAGAAGCAAAACGCCTTCCTCAAGGGGAAAAAACATCCAATTGCCTTTTGAAAAAGCACCTTTGAGACAGCCATGACCTGGATGACTGAGCATCTCCATAGGCATTTGGAAATTGTAGTTCACGGCATAGGACATGCTAACTTTGTGTTTGGGCTTAATGCCACAATCTTGGGAGACAAAGAAGAGAAACAGAGCAGTGGTGAAATCTGAACCGGTTTACTACTGGTTTGGTAGCACAGTTGCATGCACAGTGCACACCAAAAGGAGGCATGGGGTAAGTAGAACAGCACATGGGGAGGTGTGTGATCAGCTGTGGCACAGAATCTTCAGAGGCTTTTTTTTTTTTACTTTTAAAAGTACTTTTAGGTTGTAAAAAAAATGCTTTTAAAAGTAAAAAAAAAAAGGCTCTGACGATCGTGCGGCACAGCTGTGATCATCCGAGCCTTTTTTTTTTAACCTTTTAAAAGCATTTTTTACTACCGGTTCCAGAGAACCAGTAGTAAAAAAAAATGCTAAAAAGTTTTTTAAAAAGTTCTGAGGATCATGTGTCGCTCAGCTGATCATCGGAATTTTTTTTTTTTTTTACATTTTTTACTACCGGTTCAGCGAATCAGTAGCCTTTTTAACTACCGGTTCGGGTGAACCGGACCTAACTAGTAGCATTTCACCCCTGAAACAGAGTAATTCATGAATTCTAGAGATTCAGGGCTGGCCCTTCCCAAACCCCAGAGAGAATCCTCTTGGCAGCCTTGCGGTTCTTCTAAAATAATAGGGCTCATGCTATTGTGAACAACATATGAAAAAGAGCAATATGTTTCTAACCAGTGAAGTTGGGTTCCTTGCTTTGCTACTAATCAAATTAGAATTTGATGATTGCTTCGCATTTGATCGAAACGGTACCATCTCATAAAAACTGGAAGGGTATAATATAATGGAGTGCCTATAATTGCAAGGCTTAGTCTGATTCCCTTTCATCTTTTTGCACTTAACTTTTAGAGCTGAGAACAAAGGTTATCTGCTCCCCAGAGCAAACAAATTGACAGGATAGGAAGAAAGTAGACTAGTTCAGCTGTGATCCTTCTTTTTAATATTTCCACATTTATTTTAATTTCAGCTTCTACCCCCAGAGATTTTTTTCCCCTTCTTCTTCTCTTATCTCAGAGCTGCATCATGCAAGTTATAAAATTCCAGCTGTACATTATGATTTCTATTCTTTCTTAGGCTTGCTGTCTTGGGGCATCCTTGGGACAAAACCTTAATGAAAAATAAATCATGAACATTGATCGGGTTTAAACTTACTTGCTTTTATTCCTCTCCTAGATTTGTGATTCTTCTGTCTACTTCTGAATCAAGAATTATAAGAGAGGTTGTCGGTAGTTAAAATTAAAATCCATGTGAAAATTCAAATGGAATCTTTTCCTATATTTCCAATAGAAATATATATATTTCCAATACATACATACAATATTTATATTTACTATATAAGATCAAGGTTGACTGAGCCTTCCATTCTTCCAAGGTGGGTAAAATGAGGACCCAGATTGCTGGGGACAATATGCTGACTCTGTAAACCACTTAGAGAGAGCTGTAAAGCAGTATATAAGTCTATGTGTTATTGCTATATAAGAGCCATGATGGCACAGTGGTTAGAATGTGGTTTTTCAGGCTGACTCTGCTCACTGCCAGCAGTTTGATCCTGACTGGCTCACGGTTGAATCAGCCTTCCATCTTTCTGAGGTGGGTAATATGAGGACCCAGATTTTAGGGAGCAATATGCTGACTCTGTAAACCACTTAGAGAGGGCTGTAAAGCACTATGAAGCGGTATATAAGTCTAAGTGCTTATTCCTTCTCATTCCTATGTGTCTGCCTCAAACTCGGGTCCTGTACTAAAGGCCTGGGAGTTTGAGTGTTCTGTGCAGGATTTTAGCTATTCCTAGCACTGCACTGTTCTGGATAGAGAACTTATATGGTCATTCCTGAGATCTGTTAGAGCCCCTCTTCTGGGTTAGGAGTCACAGCCCCAAGTGTTCCTCCCTACTACCATTGGTTCGAGTGGTTCGAGAATAACGAGAGGCAAAAGCAAGCAAGTGACAACAGCTCTTTAATATACAGTGAGACTTCAGCAAAAACTCAGAGGCTGCAGCCCTCCTTATATACAATCCTGGAGGGACTGTCAGCCAATCAGAAACGTAGGCAGGTTTGAAACTCCCGCTTAAAAGTATCAATACATAACAACCCTCCCTTCCCAGAAAGCACTAACATTCAGAAATTTACATATGTACACACAAAATCTCGCAGGTGCTTAGGACGAGTTCTCGCCCTAGTTGACCTGCGCAGTTCAGTGTCTGGTGGGGCGTCGAGCTGGTCGGAGGGACTTTCAGTCTCTCCCGGCTCCGCCAATGGAACCTCCTGGATTTTGTCCGGGGCGTGGCTATCCCTGGCTGGGAGTGGCGACTCGCTGGGGCAGCGCTGGAACCAGGGCTTGTCAGCTAAGTATTCTCGCGAACCCGGGCTTGAGTTAGCTGTTTTGGGAAAGTTGTTGTAGTTAGGTTCGGAGATGTCTAAATTGATGTTTGCTTTGCCGACTACCCTTTTTCTAAGTTGGTCTATGTGGCGCTTCCAGAGTCTGTCCACCCCTATGTCTACCATATACGATTTTGGGCCTGTTATGCCCACTATGGTTCCTGCAACCCATAGAGGTCCGCTGGCATAATTGCAAGCGAACACCGGGGACCCAACCTGAAACTGTCTAAGTCCCGAGGTTTCTCCCTTAAAATTTTCGTGCGAGTAGTTAGGGTGAAGCCTATCTAATACGCACCGAAGCTTCCTGCCCATGAGGGGCTCTACTGGGCTTCTCCCTGTAGCCGTGCATGGTGTGGCATGCTGGACAGCTAGGAATTGGTCTATTCTGGCCTGCCAGTCCCCGTTATCTAGTCTGGACAGTGCTTCTTTAGCCGTTCTTACAAAACGTTCGGCCAATCCGTTAGAAGCCGGGTGAAACGGGGCCGATAGGGCATGGCGGATGCCCAGTCCGGCCAAGTAACCCTCGAATAGGGTCGCTGTGAATTGAGGCCCGTTGTCAGATACCAAGGTATCCGGTAGGCCATATGTGGCAAATAGCTTGCAAAGGACTCTAATGACTGCCTCGGCTGTGGTAGAGGGCATTAGGATTATTTCGAGCCATTTCGAAAAGGCGTCGACTACGATTAAAACGTTTGCCCATGGAAGGGGCCGGCAAAATCAATATGGATCCTCCCCCATGGCCCTTTTGGTTTCTCCCACTCTCGGATGGGCGCTACTGGGGGATCGAGACGAGACTCCTGGCATGGTCTGCACTTCCCCACCCACTCGGCGATAACTTGGTCCATGTTGGGCCACCAGACATAACTACGGGCTAAGCTTTTCTTCTGACAATGCCCGGATGCCCTTCGTGCAGCAATTCTAGGACCCTAGTTCTTAGCTTCATTGGTACTACCACCCTGTCACCCCACAACAAACAACCTCCTTGCATAAACAGTTTGTTACGTTTGTTAACATAACCTTGGTATTCCCCTCTGTCCATTTTGACCGGCCACCCCTTCAGCACCCAACCCATTACAGTGCGAATGATTGGGTCTCTAGCTGAGGCTTTTGCCACCTCGCAAGAGGAGATAGGCCCCAAAGTCAAAGTGTCCAGCAAAAGAACGGAGGCTTCTGGCGTTGGGTTGTCAAGTAGGTCAGGTAGGGGGCAGCGGCTGAGGGCGTCCGCGTGACCCAAAGTCCGTCCGGGTCGATGGACAAGCTGATATGAGTAGGCCGACAAAAAAATGCCCCATCTGGTCAAACGTGGGGAAAGAGCAGCGGGGGTGGGCCTATCGCCTGCCAAAAGTCCTAGCAAGGGCCGGTGGTCAGTCACAAGTTCGAATTGTCGGCCATAGAGGTATTTGTGGAACTTTTTAACCCCCGCAATTGCAGCCAGAGCCTCTCTGTCCAACTGACTATAGTTCCGCTCTGCGCTTGACAGGGTGGGGCTGTAGGGCGGCCCTTTGAAGCCCCACGGCAAGAGTTTAAACAGTTTTTTTTCTTTATAGCCCATCAGCTGGGACTCAGGAGGCAGCAATAGGTTGGGGGTGGGGCCAAATAAAAGGTAAGAATAATGTAGGGGGGTGCGGGGAGCAGGGGGGGCAGAACCGGTTCAGTGACATCATATCATCACCGCTACCGACTTGGCAGAACCGGGCTGAACCGGGAGGAATCCACCACTGCAGTGCAGATATTCCTGCACACAATGTCAACTATTTAGCTGTTCATGTTGTTTGTGCCTGCATTTTACACCCTGTCCCTATGTGTTGAGCTGTTTCTGAAGCCTCTTTGCATAATCCAGACCTTGGGCCTATCGGGTGTGGGCTTCCTTAAAGACTACTTGGAAACTTCAGCTATTCTGGAAGTAGTTAGGTCTAATGACAATCTTAATTTCCTAATGGAGAAGTGCCCCAGTGCACTGCCTGTTTATTGAGGTCAAGGTTGTTGTAATACCTAAAGCCAGGGGAGCATAACTCCCAAACAGACACCCCTTTTCCTTACTCGCTCAAGTTTTGATCGTATATGCCATCTTTACTTATGTTGTGACTCCGACCCCTGAGCCTGTCCTAACAGAGGGAGAGGACTCAGAAGGTGAAGGAGAGGATTTGGCAAGGCCTCCCTCTCCAGGACCCTCCTCTCTGGTAATGCCTCAGGTTTCCTCCGAAGGCCAAGAAGAGATATGCCAGGAGCAAGGCACTTCGGAGCAGCCACAGATAGAGAGCGAGGGGGATGAGTTTTGGCTGGATCCCAGACAGCGTCAGAAGGATAAGCGCACACAGCAGAGAAAGAGGTGTGGGCGGGCCAGAGATTGAGCTGAGTCACTGGACCACACCCCACAAGGGATAAAAGGGTGTGTGTCACCTATTCAGGCCTTGTGACGGACAAATTGAAAAGCTCGGAAGTCATATCTTGTTTCTAGAACCCTGTTAGAATCTCTTTTTGGATTTCTTCAGTCTGGACTTTGACAATTCTTTGCTTTGAGGAATTAATTTGGTATATCGGACTGAGAAGAAAAAACCTCCCTTAGTGAGTAAAATTTCTTGGCAGGCAGTTCATGGTTCGCTGCCAAGACTGCTATCTTAAAGGAATTCCTGACTGTTTGATTCATCAACTCCTGACTGTTTGTGTGTGTGCATACGATGGGGACAGAACAACTTAATCTGAGTTTAAAATATGGAATAGAATTGCACATGCTACATTAGATTTGGCATTTAGGAACAGCAGCCACAGATCAAGGTCTCCAGTAATCTACAAACTGAGGTTGAACATGGATTTTCAACCCCTTTCCTGTGATAACCCTCTTTTCCTCTTCTTTTTCTGTTGTGACCTAGGCTTACTGAGTCACTACAATATACAATTAGTCCCAAAAAAAGCCATTTTATTATAACAGCTGACAATTATGTTCATTTCCAGCTGAGTCCCAATTAGTTGTAAAACAAGTCCTTCGGAAGAATCCTTCGGGATAATCACCAACCTTTATCTTCTTTGACACCCTGACAAAGGCCTTACTTGGCAAAACCCCACAAAGTTCAGAAACAAACAAGGGATGCCGACTGGAAACAGAGTTAACAACGTTGCTTTCCTGCGAAAGGCCCAAGTGCCTTTGTTTCTCTTTTAAGCCTTATGGGAGGGGCCAATCATCTCCTGGCCTTATTCCCAAGTCGTCTCTTTTGCTTTAGCTGCTCTTGCCTTTTGGCAGCTCTGCACATGTGTGCACTAGGAACAGACTCCTCCTGTTCCTTGCCTCTCTGTTGTCTGACTCTGGGAGTTCCGGAGTCCGCACATCACTCCCAGATGGCCCTGGCCCCATCTCTGCCTCCGACACAGAGCCCTCGTCCGGGCCTTCCCTAGACTCCAGGACTAGCCCATGTTTCTCCCCAGCCTCCTCA
This sequence comes from Arizona elegans, assembly GCA_022577455.1. Taxonomy (NCBI): domain Eukaryota; kingdom Metazoa; phylum Chordata; class Lepidosauria; order Squamata; family Colubridae; genus Arizona; species Arizona elegans. Next base: position 85,185,255 of record JAKOOJ010000008.1, on the reverse strand, counting down.
TTGTCCAACTCTGCTGCCAGCTCCACAGGCTGCTGGCGGACACACACACACTCCCTCACTCCTTCCCTCCCTCCCTCCCTGTCTCTCTCTCTCTTTCTCCCCATCACAGCACAATTTCCTAGTTTCAATGCTCATCAGTTCACCAGACTATTTCCTAACTTCTCATTTCCTCAACTGTCTCTTCAAGAGCTAGGTGACAGTCGTGCTAGTCTTGGGAATAACCACAATAAATCCCAATGCATTTGAAAAGAGCAAATTTTATCTGCCTTCCCCTGGCTTTACCCTCTACTCACTGAAAGAGATTGTCATTTCCAAAGAAGACATTTTGAGTAAACGGTAAAGTCACCTGGTCATGTACTTTCCTTTTGCCAGCAATCTTACAATTGGCTGCTGAGATACCTTTGTGGGCTCATTATAGAACATTCTTGGCATTTTTCATTGTAAGCTCGAATACTCACATGTCTTTGATACAGAATTTCATTTCTTGGCATCTGAGCTCTTGTCACAAAGTAGAATGAGATACTAATATGGAGTAAAAGAGTTTTCAGAAAATAAAAAGAAAATGTTTTTTTTTTTAAGTCACCCAGTAATGTTTCATTGTCAGTGGTACATTGGCAGAAGAAGGAAATTGAACCCCGTTCTCTTTTGAAATGATTTATTAATATCTCCTTTGAACAGGTAGGAATTGATTACAAAAATTATTTGATCTCCTACTCTCGCATTCCTCTTCACCTTTGTGAAATCTAGTACCCTGCAAATAAATTAGCTCTTATAATTCTACAGCTGTTGTATCATGTTGTTTGGGGAATAATGGGAGTTGAACTCCCATCACATCAACCAGGATACAAGCCTGGAAAGTTAACAGACTTAACAGTAACAGAGTTGAAAGGGACCTTAGAAGTCATCTAGTCCAACCCTCTGCTCACTCAGGAGACCTGTACTAGGGATTCGAACCGCCAAACTGGCGACCTTTCTGATCAACAAGCTCAGTGTCTTAGCCACTGAGCCACCTAGTAATATCAAGTTAATATCATTATTGGTTATTTTTATTCATCTTTCTGTATTCTTCTTCTTTGAAAAATGACATTACTTCGTTTAACTTTGATAACTGTTTAACATTATCAAAGATATACACTATATATACACTTAAGTTATGCTCTATCTATCTATCTATCTATCTATCTATCTATCTATCTATCTATCAAGTGTTTTTCTATCGAGGCACCTGGTCTGCCCCAGCGTGTGGGAGGAAGCATATTGTGAAATATAAATTTTATATATATACAGTATAGTACTTGATCTGCTTCTAATATCTTGTTTTTGATTCTGATCTTATTTTAAAGTTGTGAGCTTTGATATGGTTGTTTTAATATTGAATTGCTGACGACCAAGGATGTATATTTTTAAATAAACATATGTTTCTCTTTCTTGTCTTACATGTTTCATAAAAGTTCTTTGGTTGATGGTTATTTACCTCATCCCAGTTTTGGGCCTGATGCTTTAACCCAGGGTGGGGAACAATGACCCTTTTAAAACTAGTGGACTTCAACTCCCAGAATTCCTGAGCCAGCCATGCTCAGTCATAAAGGGGCCATCGTTCTCTACCTCTGCTTTAACCACTACCCCAAACTGCCTCTTTAGCTATCAATAAGGGTAAAATAAACATAACGATCTATAGGTCTGATAATTTTGCAACCCAAAGAACTCAATATTAGTTATACATGCATATTCTATTAGATAATTCCTCCTTGTATTGATACAACTGTAAAAACCATATTATTCAGACATTACGCATGGCTGCTTCAGAAACACAATTGCATTTTCCATGTCAAAAAACAAGCCGTGGATGCTATCCTGAAAATTAAAAATCTAATCTGGCTTTCTTGCAGCTATGAATATTCCGAATAATGAATATTGTTCCCTTGTTGAAAGCTGACGAACAGGACAGATTCCCTCCACCTCCCGTCTTTTTTGATGATAGAAAAACTCATTAGAAATGTGATGTTATTAGCAGTTTCCCTTGAATTGCAAATTTCTATCATACTATAACTAGTATTATGATAATGATGAAATTAAATTAAATTAGCATATCACATACTATACAGGAAAAGTGTTAATACATTATAGTAATACAAGACAACAGATAATTGCCAGCTTAATAAGAATTTGTCCTCTGAAAAGATCATTTGGCTTACATCTTCTTCCTTCAGGCTTGGAAAACTGTAGCTCATACTGGTTTATTTTGTAAAGCCAATCACAGGTTAAGTAAAAGACCATCTATCATAATACTATGGATTTGGATGGTATATTTTTATTTATTTACTTACTTATTTATATCTTGCCTTTATTATTTTTATAAGTAACTCAAGGTGGTGAACACACCTAATATCCTGTCCTTCTCCTATTTTTACCTACAACAACCCTATAAGTTGGGTTGGGCCAAGAGAGAGTGATTGGTCCAAAGTCACCCAGCCAGCTTTCATATCTAAGGTGGGACTAGAACTCACAGTCTTTTGCTGATTGGTCCAAAGTCACCCAATCAGCTTTAATGTCTAAGGCAGGACTAGAACTAATGTTCTCCTGTTTTCCCAAAGATACCCAGCCAGTTTTCGTGCCTAAAGTGGCATCATAACTCATCTTCTCCTGGTGTTTGACCCAAAGTAAACTAGCTAGCTTTTTTGTCTAAGGCAGGACTGGAACTAATAGCCTTCTGGATATTAGACCAATACCTTATCCAACCAAGTTTGATCTACAGACTAGGTTTTGCCTGATAGCTGAGGATTTGTCACAGATAAATAATTGCATATCAGTTTTCTGATAACAGCTTTCATTCCCGCCTTGATTTCTGATCTCTCTTTCTCTTTGTTCTTGCAGTTCCTCCGTGGTTTATCACTCACCCTTCAAATCTATATGCCTATGAAAGTATGGACATCGAGTTTGAATGTGCTGTCTCCGGAAAACCAGCCCCTACAGTACAATGGATCAAGAATGGAGAAGTTGTCATTCCTAGTGATTATTTTCAGATAGTGGTAATTATCAGTGCTTGTTATTACACCTTGTGAAACCAGTTCAACAGCTTCAACCTCAATTGTAAAATGATTCTGGAAAAAAATGTTTTTTTTTTAATGGTAATATAGCAAGGTGGGCTTTCAAAGTTAGCACTTAGCTAATAATGTAATAAAGTACATCGATTAAATGATTGCTTTGAAAGTAAGGATGGAGAGGAAAAAGGTGAAAGCCATTTCCCCCATGACCTTCTGTAATTTCCCCCCCCCCACTCTTGCTCTTTTCTAATAGGGTTTTTTTTCCCCTATATGGGTGATTTTAATTAGTTGTCATCTATTGGGAGTGATGATATCATAACACTGCAATAGTTTAGCTAGATTTGTAGACCAAATCAGATCTATAAGAAGGTATACTTTCCAATGCAGGTTAAGTGAGTGATCTTGACCCAGTCAAGAACATTTGTAGTATTCCTTGCAAAAATACCCTTCCAATTATACTCTTCCAATTCTGACATATGTTTAAAGTAATAAAGCACCCATATCTTATTTGTACGAAGCCCTATTCAAAATGTGCTTTATTCAGTGACTTCTCCTCAACCATGGCCTACTACACTCAGTATCATTGACTTAAACTTGAACTCACCAGACAGTTTACAGAGCGATAACCCTTATATCAGTGTTTTTCAGCCTCAGCAATCTTAAGATGTTCAACATCCTGAAATCCAGAAAAGATTGTGGGGAATGGAAGATATAAATATAATAAATGGATATAAATTCTTCCATTCCCCACTATCCTGACAGAGCTGAAGAAGCTTCTTGGATGATACTTCAAAAGAAAAAACGAAGTTCAGTTGCCTCCTGAAAAAGTACCTTTGGAACCACATATCTTAAACTTGTTGAGGTATGGATGGAAACTAATCAAGGAGAAAACCCCTAGAACTAAGAAATTTCCTAACAATAAGACCAATTAACCACTGGAACGGCTTATCTCCAGAAATTGCGTGTGTGCCATCATTAGAGGTTTTTAAGAAGAGATTGGACAACCACATTTTTGAAATGGTATGGAGTCTTCTCCTTGTGCAGGGGATTTCACTAGGAACTTCCAAGGTCCCTTCCAACTCTGTTATTCTGAGAAACACTGCCATATATAAAGGAAGCACAGACCATCATGCCAAGCAGGCTTATTCTGATTTTGCTTCCTTCTTTAGTTATATGTTTAAAAAAATGTGTGTCTTTTGTACATATACTTTTTAACAAACCAGAAGGAACTTCTTCCCAATAAAAACTATACATTTGAAGAAAATTTCCTGTCAAGAGAAAAAAGAAAAATTGAATTCCCCATTTTCAGTCTCCCACAGGCCCAATAATTTCAAAATGGTGTAGTAGTATTTTTCATGTTTAAATCTGAAACAAGGGCAAAAGGAACTCCTTGAGGCCAGGAGGTTTCAGAAAACCTCCAGAAAACAGAGAAAAATTGTCAAAGAAGTTATGCAGCACTACAGTATAAATTTGTAGCCTGGCCTAACAGGGAATACTGTAAGAGCATGATCACTATAGAAAGATCTAATAAAAAAATGTTGGGCCTCGATGCATATTCAGAGAAAAATGGGCTTGAGATCAAACTGTGATGAGTATGTGCAGTTCAGAGTTAAACTGTTGGGTCCTTGGTGCTCTCTGAGCCTGGTTGTTTTCTGGCTAGCACTGATGATGTTACCTAGTTGGGTAATGAAACATCTTCAAAAAAACAATCAAGCTGAGAGATCACCAAGAACCCCACAGATCAAACTGTTTGATGTGTGGGGTCCTTGATGCTCTCTGAGAATGGCTGTTTTCTTGCAGATATTTCATTGCCCAACTAGGTAATATCATCAGTGACTGCTTCTGTACCGCTGAGGAAAAGGCCCATTATTATATGAAAATTGAGACTTTATCAAACAACATATACACACATCTCAGAAAGGAAGCACACTGATACAGAACTTCCGTAATATTTTTAATAGAACTGCTAAATCAAAAGTTAATATTCTGTATTGTACATGGATACCTGTGTGACAACTCTGCTCACACAAATGTGGCATGTTATTTTTTATTTCAGAAGAAGTTTACTGACCGCACAATACTTTTCCCCATTTTTAACAACTTGGTTGTAAGAGATGTAACATATCTCATACATAAGGCCATTAGTCTGCTAATACAAGATCCTTCTGTCAATAAATGGACAATGATGATCTAAATCAAACACCTTTTATTTATAAATGGCTTGGAATCATTTCTCCTTATTTTCAGAAAAGATTACCTATTATTGTTTATAAGAAAGACAATCAGATAATGCAAGTTTGCTTGCCTGGGATTTTATTTTGCAGTTCTAAGCAGAACTGCTTCTACTTTTTTTGTGTGTTCTGACTCAGAAATCTAAGTTTTACAGCAGAGGGTGCCAGCTTAGAATTTTGTAGCTGTAGAACAGACTGACCTTCAAATTATTTTTCTTACTCGGAAGAAATATTTAAAAAACAAGAAGAAAACAATGAACCTACTGACAATGCAAATACACTTCATATGCAAGATAGTGGAAATGTTTTTTTAATATCAATTTTAAGTGCTAGATAAGAAATGTGAGCTACTTTCTGCTCTGTAGCATTATCATTCTTTTAACAGCATAGTCTTGACTTTATAGCAGCGTAAACAAATAAGAGTAGCACATTTGTTTAAAAAATATACATTTTATTAAAGTTCTAGGATAGCGATGAGGGGAGATACATATGAATAGATACCCTGTTTCCCCCAATATAAGACATCCCCTGATAATAAGTCCAATCGGGCTTTTGAGCACATGGCAATAAGACCAAGCGCTAATTTCAGGGTTCAAAAAAATATAAGACAGGGTCTTATTTTCAGGGAAACACGGTATCTATATATTTGTCTCATTCAATGTTTTCTCAATGAAGTTAACATTTAGGCCTTGTAATAACCATTTTCTTCTATAATTAGGAATCTCACATGCTGAAAATGTTAAGACGCAATGTATTAGTAATGTTTAAATTATTTATTTTTATTTATTTGTTATTGTCTTCTTCTAGGTTCTCTTCTTTTTTACAAACATCCTGGGCTAAGCTATAGTTTAGAAATACCTGTTATGATAAAGCATAAAACTGAGAATAAAACAGCACTATAAAACAACACCTGCTATTTTTTTTTTAAGACAAATGCAGAAAACAAAAGATATAAATATCAACATTGTCATCTTTACCATTTTTCTCAGGTGCTCAGCAGGATTCGGTATGAATCATCTTTATCTCCCTGAGGAGAAAATTTGAGAGCCTTGCTCAAATCAACATTATTTCAGAAAATAAGGATATGTGACAGCTTACTTTTTCATATACTTTTATTAAAGCTTACAATTAAAAAGTAAAAATTAATACAAACTACATTTTTTTAAAAAATAGAGGGTGTAGAAAAGGAAAAACAGCGAAAAATACAAATAACTTCATCCTGACAAGTACAAACAACGGTTAGTCATTGATCTCTTAAAATACAACAGAGGCACTTTGCTCATCATAACTCATCTCTCAATTTTAAACAAAATTTTGAAGCTCGTTATTCATTTCTAGTCATGTGACAGCTACCTCAGTATATTGGAAAGTCCACTTAGGGGGAAATGAATTGTCCATCCCATTTCTGTACTTTCTGGGAAATTCAAGTACGATATATGGTTGAAGAAATTAGGCTTGTCTAGCACAGTGATGGCGAACCTTTTTGGTACTGAGTGCCGAAAAGGTCACACGGAAACATTGCACGCACATGCACACGCTCGCTGGGGCTGCGCTCAGGAAAAGCCGAACTTCTGGGTTCTAGTGCGCATGCGTGCCTGACAATCAGCTGGTTGGCACACATGCGCAGGGTGGTTTTTGGCAATGCCGCGTGCGTGAAGGGATCGCGTTCCAGAAAAGCCAATCTTCTGGGTTCTGGCACGCATGCACACCCGACAACCAGCTGGCCGGTGTGCATGCACACAGCGGTTTATGGCACTGCCATGCGTGCAAAAGACAGTTAATCTTCGTGTGCTCATGCGCGCCAGAAATCCGGAAGACAAACAGGCAAGGCTGCGCGTGCCAGGCGACATGGCTTCATGTGCCACTTTGGGCACTCATGCCATAGGTTCGTCATCACGGGTCTAACGTATCAAAGAGAAGAATTGAGGGGACATGATAACTATCTTCCAATACTTGAGGAGAAGTCACAGAGTAGAGGGGATTGACGTATTCTCCAAAGCACTAGAAGGCAGGACAAGAAGCACTGGGTGGAAGTTCAACAGAGGGAAATTCAACCTGGAATTAAGGAGAAATTTTCTGACAGAACAATTAATCAATGGACTAGCTTGTCTCTTGGAGTGATTGGTGTTCCATCACTGGAGGTTTTCAAAACATAGACTGGATAACCATTTGTCTGGGATGGTAGAGGGTCTCCTGCCTTGAGCTATCACTATTTTCAACCTTCCCAGCCACTTTCTGACAAGCAAACTCAATGGGGAAAGCTGGATTCATTTAACAACTAAGTCACATGACAGTGAGATGTGTGGCATATGAATTTATTTATTTATTTATATTTATTTTATTAGTCATATTTCTATGCCGCCCACTCTCCGAGGACTCTGGGCGGCTTACACCAAAGACAGTATACTAAATAGCATATTGTCCCCTAACAATCTGGGTCCTCATTTTACCCACCTCGGAAGGATGGAAGGCTGAGTCAACCCTGAGCCGGTGAGATTTGATCCGCTGATCTGCTGAACTAGCAGTCAGCTGAAGTAGCTGCAGTACTGCACTCTAACCACTGCGCCACCTCAGCTCATCCTTTGATAAATAAACAGAAATAAACAAACAAGCAAACAAATAATAATAATATACTAATAATAAACTACTAATTAATTATTTGGATTAAATTATGATTTTATTGTACTTGTTTCTTAACTTGTGTTCGCCGCCCTGAGTCCTTCGGGGGAATGGCGGCATATAAATACATGTAATAAATAAATAAATAAATAAATAAATAAATAAATAAATAAATAAATAAATAAATACCAGATTAATTTAATAACTGCCGTGATTCACACAAAAAGTTTGTAAAATCAGATGTGATTCACTTAACCACCTTGCTTAGCAACAAAAATTCTACTCCCAATTGTGGTTCTAAGTCGACGACTATCTATACAGGTAGTCCTTGACTTATAACAGTTCATTTAGTGACCGTTCGAAGTTACAATGACACTGAAAAAAGTGATTTATGACCGTTTTTCACATAACTGCTGCAGCATCTTCGTGGTCATGTGATCAAAATTCAGACGCTTGTCAACGGACTCATATTTGTGACGGTTGCAATGTCCTGGGGTCATGTGATCCGCTTTTGTGACCTTCAGACAAAGTCAATGGGGAAGCCAGATTCACTTAACAACTGTGTTATTAACTGAACAACTGCAGTGACCGCTCTTAACAACTGTGGCAAGAAAGGTAAAGAAAATGGGGCAAAACTCATTGAACAAATTACTCACAAATTACAAATAAGCAACATATATTTTGGGCTCAATTGTGGTCAGAAGTCGAGGACTACCTGTACTTAAAACAAGTTGTTCCCAATGTGATCCCTTCCTTGAATTCACAGCTCCAAGATAACCCCTTTGGCTTGTGTCTCTCTCTTTAGGGAGGCAGCAATCTGCGGATTCTGGGCTTAGTAAAATCAGATGAAGGCTTCTACCAGTGTGTAGCTGAAAACGAAGCTGGGAATGCACAAACCAGTGCACAGCTAATCATCCCCGAACCTGGTAAGCTGCAAAAGAATGTTCAGAATTTCCTATTTCAATTTGTATGATTAACAGAGCTTTGAAATATGCAACTTTCTCCTATGTATGGCAGCATCCTTACTCATATGCTGATTGGTTGCAATGACAGCGGTGGGTAATCACTCATGACATGCCTCAGCAGTTTCTACTTCAGGAAGAAGCCATTAGAATTGCCCTTAGAGGGAAGTGAGAAACCTCTGAGTTCATCAGAGCTATGGAGTATGTTAGATGGATGCATAAAGTATCTCCCTTGGGCAGAAATCCCATCTGGGTGGATAGAAACACATCCATGTCTAAGTGGTGCTTTTACTTCTGCCGATTCCTGGGATGAACTTTTCAGGAGCTTTATGTCAGCCTCGAACAACCAGACCCATACGCGGAGAGTTCAAGCTAACTATTTTTTATTATAAAGGAGACCCTGTGGATTTTAGTCTGCTAGTTGTTGCTGACTATAGGGAGCTATTCTCATCTCCATTTCAAGGCCATCGAGCCTTGAATGTCTTTAGATATTTCCATGGTCATGTGGCCAACATGATGTCATGGAGCGTTGTTACCTTCACATTGAAGTGGTACCTATTTATCTGCTCGCATTTGCATGCTTTTGAACTGCTGGGTTGGCAGAAGCTGAGGCAAGTCACGGGAGCTCACCCCATTACGTGGAGCTCAGGTCTCGAACCTGGACTGCTGTCTTTCCAGCCGACAAGCCCAGAGTCTTAACTACTGAGCCAATGGGCTGCCCCAACTACTTTATTATGTTCTGCCAAAAATACAGAATTCATCCAAGGACTGGCAGCCTTTTCTCGAGAACCAACAGATATAAGGCTCCAAATGTTGGTCCTAACCCTTTGGCAATTGTGCAGTGACTCCATGCTCATTCTGCACTTGATTCCTTCTCCTTGCCAAGTTGGGTGCTTCCCAACACTTTATGAGAAGGAAAAAAAAAAAAAACAAACAGGAAAATTTTCTCTCCTTTTTAGTAGCCAGTGCATTTTGACAAATAAAAGTGAAAAAACAAAAAGGTGCATCCAATCCAATCTATATCCAATCCATGTCAGTGTGACATTCCTCCAGATTTAATCTATCAAACAAATGCACTGTGATCTTTTTTAAGCGAAAAGGGGGGAAAATTGCCCTACATAAAGTATTTTAGTTTGTATACATTTTCCCCAATGTACACTTGCATGCAATTTATCCTTATATATTCATTTTATGTAATTATCCTTAATATATAATATTGTTTACATGAACATTCCCAATGCACACTTTTCTTCCCTTGCATGCTGCCAAATGTACTTTTTTTTGCCTGCAGACACGTTTTAAATATGCAGCGTTGGAGTTTAAAAAGATTTCAAGACAACTGATGTAGTATAAACTACATGCCAGTTCGTGCCATAGCAGTTTCTCTCTCCCCCCCACCTTTTTTTTTTGACGGATTGCAGAATTGTTCTTGGAAAGACACAGAATAGTTGTTTTGTTTTTTTTTTACATCCCTGATGGAAGATAATATCAATCATGGGCCTGCCTATCCCTGTTGCAAACTGTTTATTTCCATATGGGCAGCTATAATTAAAATACTTTGCATTGGAACAAAAACATCATTTGAGGATGCTCAAACAGAATGTGTTATATCTGGTTATTTTAAGCTGCTTTACATTGGACCATTGTTTCAGTATTGCTCTGGAAGGAGGAACAGGTGAACAATAAGAAAAGAAATAATATGAATGCAGCATATCCCTTGCACTGTTCTTCAGTAACAACAATTATTGCATCTCAGAGTCTTGTAGTCAGTCAAAAAGAGAAGAACAGTGAATAGGGAGGAGATAAAAAAAAAGCAGAAACCCACTTATTAAAATAGAAATAATAATAAAAAATATAATAGAGCTGGTCTTCAACTTAGAATCATTTGTTTAGCAACTGCTTGTTATAATTTGTTTGCTAATTTCCACACCTGTCCTAGAAAGAAACAGGTAATTCAATAGAAGAGAATACTGTACATATAGCTGAGGGTTGAACTATGGAGTCCTCAGTGCTTTCTCAGCTTGGTTGTTTGTTTGCAGACATTTCATTGCCCAACTAGGTAATGTCATCAGTGCTACAATGGGATGTGGGGCTTCCTCCTTGTTGATATACAGTAGCTTGCCCTGCCAGATTGGTAGAGGTTTGATTAGGGGTAATTCAGGGGTGAAATGCTCTCGGTTCAGACCGGATCGGGCAATCCGGTAGTGATTGTGGCAAGTGGTTCGGAGAACCGGTAGCGATGGCGGCACGAGGCTCTGCCCATCTGCCTGGGTGTCGTTACTTCCTGCTTTTAAAAGGTGAAAAAAAAAAAAGACTCTGACAATCACACACCACAGCTGTGATCATCAGAGCCTTTTTTAAAACTTTTAAAAGCATTTTTAAAAGCGACAGGGTGCTCCCATGTGACACCTCTCCTGCGCGAGCTGCACTGGCTTCCTGTGGTCTTCCGGGTGCACTTCAAGGTGTTGGTGACCACCTTTAAAGCACTCCATGGCTTAGGGCTGGGGTATCTACGAGACCGCCTTCTGCCGCCAATAGCCTCCCACCGGCCAGTTCGCTCGCACAGAGAGGGCCTCCTCAGTGGTGCCATCAGCCAGACAATGTCAGTTGGCGACCCCCAGGGGGAGAGCCTTCTCTGTGGCAGCACCTGCCCTCTGGAACAACCTACCCCCAGAGATATGCACGATACCAGACCTCTGGACACTTTGTTAAGTGTACACTTAACAAATGTATGTGATTTGTGGATCAAAAAGCAGACTGAATATTCTTGTTGGAGACTCCTTTTCAAATGTTCTTCTGAACCTGTGAGAATTCCAGCGTAGGACATGATAGGGACATGTGTGTTTCTCTTTTTATGTCCATGTAGTCAGTCAATGTGCTTCCTTCACTTACCTTGAATTTAGCTGCTTAATCGGTATCTGTGGCCATGGACACTATTGCTGTCATTTAACATGAACAAAATACATGGCAAAAACAGAGAGCAGTAGCCTCTGGATGGGTGGTACATAGGTAACATGAACCAATGTCAGCAGTACACACTGGTGGTGTCCTGTTGCAAATTTTTCTGACATGTATTATGACATTCAACACAAGCTGTGCTGTTGCCAAATAGTGTGGAGAGAGGCTAGATGTAGGGAGTTCTCTCGTGTATTAATAAAAATCAATGAAGGATGCCTAAATGTGATACTGAATTTATCGGTGCTGATCACATTTACACTCCCTCCTCTCATTCCACTGGGAGAGCATTCCATAGATAGTGCTTTGTTTCCCATCCCATTTCTTGGTGCTTCCAGATTGAAAGGATTAGATGGTGACATCGCTGTTGCCCAGGGGACACCTGGTGTCCTTTCATGTCCCCATGAAGTTGCCCACCGAAGTGGTACCTGTCTATTTACTCGCGGTTGCTCATTTTCAAGCTGCTGGGCTGGCAGGAGCTGAAGCGAGTGATGGGAGCTTGCCCAGCTATGCAGCAGCAACTGGGTCTCAAACGCAAGCCTGATGATTGTCAGCTCAGCATGAGCCCCACTTTGTTTTATTCGCAACATGATTGTGAATTCATATGTTCACTACTGGCATTCAGCTTACATTTACCGTATTTTTCAGACTATAAAACACACTCCCCCCCCCAAAAAAAAAGTGTGTGCATGTGTGCTCACCTTGGCAAACTGGTAAGGAAAGTAAATAAATAGGAGCTCTGGTGGCTCAGCAGACTAATTAACATCCACTTTCATCTGCTGCCTGCAATTACTGCAAGTTCAAATCTCACCAGGCTCAAGGTTGACTCAGCCTTCCATCCTTTCTAAGGTAGGTAAAATGAGGACCCAGATTATGGGGGCAATAAGTTGACTTTGTATAAATATACAAAAGTATGAAGGCTATTGCTTAACGCATTGTAAGCTGCCCTGAGTCTCCGGAGAAGGGCGGCATATAAATCAAATTAATATATATACTGTACCTTTACAGGGAGGATACATAAAATATGGGTGTGGCCTACTGATGAAAGCAAACGAGCTAGAAATGGATCTATTTAGGTCTCCCACCTAGCAGTTAGAGCTTGCTAGCTGTTAGAAAGGAAAAAAGCCCAGAACCGAGTAGATGTGATTCTACTGAGCTGGAGCTACAAAAAAAAACTTGGTTACGTAGGGAAAACCTGGCTAGAAGAAAAACACACATAAACCCTACAAAGAAGTAAGAAAATTGATACTGTACCTTTACAGGGAAAACCTGGCTAGAAGAAAAACATCTATCTATCTATCTATCTATCTATCTATCTATCTATCTATCTATCTATCTATCTATCTATCTATCACCCCTGGTTGTAAGGATATTTTATCCACCTACTGTATTTATTTGTTAACGACAAACCTGAATTTCCACATTCAACTCATGGTATTTCACACTGATACCAGCCTTCCTCCTCTCCCTGCTATAATGCAATTTAATTCACCTCTGACAGCTGTAAAACACTTATATAATTCATTACCATCTCCGTCTAAGAGTTTAAATTTCTGTTATTTGAATTTAGGCGGGTTTCTTTCTTTTTTTAATGGTTTGGCATTAGACTAAAATGAAAGCAAGCAGAAAGGAAGGCAAGTCCTAAAAGGTGACGGAGACCCCATTGTAAATGGTCTCCATCCCATTCCTGGCCCCTATCAAGTGATGGATTGCTTTCCCTTGGCAATTTAATCAGATCTCCATACAATGCCACTCAGAATTCCTCCGAGATTTTGAAAACGGCAGCCTGCACAGATGGCAGGAGAGGCAGGGAGAAATACAAATGAATCACTGGGTTTGACCACAGGGGGAAGAACATTGTCCTCCCTGTTTAAAATTTTGTCAATAAATGGGCACCATCCCTTGCTCACACAGCGCAAAGGCCGGCTCCACAGCTGTCCTGTTCCTGCTTGTCCATGGGCCCATGGACAAAGAGTTTCCCCTGGCAACTAGGACAATTCGCTTTGTGCTGAGACCCAGACAATAACCTATTAAAGTAACCCATTTGCTCTTGGTGGATATTTATAAAAGCCTAATGAGTTTTCGATATAGTATTGTGAGAGGTGTCCAGCTCATCCTTCTTGCAATCATTACATTTGATGAAAGGCTAGGAGGAAGGTGTTAATGGAAGATGGATCTCTGTATGGAGAGGCACCATCGGGGATAATTCATCCCAAATGATTGAGCGCTAAATCTTTTCAAAGTAAGGCCAAAAGCCTCCTTTTGTAAATGAGGTCAGGTTTATGTTTTAGGACTATGGGAATATAGAAATAAACGTTCACCATATTCTGTGGACTTCAGCTTTCTGGGAATCTATTATTATTATTATTATTATTATTATTATTATTATTATTATTATTATTTAATCTTTAGTGAGATTCAGAGCCTTTGAGGCTGGTTAATAGCTCAGCAGCTCGAGTCCTAACCAAGAACCTAGGAACTGTTAAGGTATCGTCGGAGGATGTAAGCTGTTCTGAGTAAAGTGATTTTTTGTAGAGTCAAAATGTTCAAGTCCGGCAAATTTAGAATTTCTAAATAGCGGGGTAGCCCTTTGGGTATTGCTCCAAGGGCTCCAATTACTATTATTATTATTATTATTATTATTATTATTATTATTATTATTATTATTATTATTATTATTATCTTTATTTATTAAACATGACATTCTGTCAACTGAATATTCAAAAATGCATCACAAATACCATTGACTGGTGCCAATGGTTGATACGGGTTGTTACCAGCATCCTAGGTATCAACCAAGTACCTTCTTAAGATGTACGATGTTCCAAGTAGCGCAGTTTTTTGCAGTTCCACTGGTGTTATTGCAGGAAGCTGCAATTTGCTGATGTATGTTATAAAATTCTTGGACATGATACCAAGTGCCCCGATGACAATGGATATCACTGTTACATGTTTCGATCCATAGCCATGTAGTTTTGATGACCAGGTCGTGATATTTCATGATTTTTTCCAGTTCTTTTTCTTCAACTCTGGCATCTCCTGGTACCGCGATGTCAGTAAATTGTACGTTTTGGTTTTCGACAACTGTGGTATCTGGCGTGTTGTGTTCCAAGTGATGATCCGTCTGTATTCGAAAGTCCCACAAGATCTTCACCTTCTCATTTTCTATTATTATTATTATTATTATTAATAATAATAATAATAATAATAATAATAATAATAATAATAATAATAATAATAATAATATTTATTATTATTGGAAATTTTACTCTTGAAAACCTACAGATTAATTCCAATTTTCAGAACATGGAAGTGTGTCTTAATAACATTCCCAGAGATCCAAGTGGTGGATTTTGTACTACATGATTAGCTATCCATTCTCAGACCTCTTCACATATACTCAAAATACTGACTTATGGGAAATAACTTATGGTTCTGACCAGGGGTGGGTTCTACTTACCTTTACTACTGGTTCACAATGGGATTGAGTGTGTGCCTTGCTTCTGTGCATGTGCAGATCGCTGATGATGACATCCAGGGTGGTGGGCAGGGCCTCCCGCCAGTTTTACTACTGGTTATTGCGAACCGGTCTGAACTGGGGGAAACCCAGCATTGGTTCTGACAGTAAGACTCGGCTTGTGGTGAGATGGGCAGCAAACAAATTGATTGAATGAATGAATGAATGAATGAATGAATGAATGAATCCACATCAGCTAAAGCTAACAGGTTCCTGCAGAGGCAGGTACTAAGACAACCTGAAACCATATCCTTGTTGCATTCCAGGAAATGGTAACCATATTAACTATTTGTCAGATTCCGAATAATTTGAATAGTGAAATCACATTTTTTTTAAAAAAATGATTTATTAATTAATTAAATGTTTATGCCACCCATCTTGCTGTCATTCAACTCTGGGCAGTTTACAATTTGAGAAAACTGTACTGCAAAAGAATCCTGGGACAATAAATATAGCATTAGAATTGTCAGTGTAATAGCTAAGATGGGGATGGGGGGGAGGGACATACAATGGAGTGGAAGTGGGATCTTCTATTTAATGCAGTAACAGTAGCAGAGTTGGAAGGGACCTTGGAGGTCAGCTAGTCCAACCCCCTGCTCATGCAGGAGACCTCTACTAGGGATTCAAACCGTCGAACTGCCGACCATTCTGATCAACAAGCTCAGTGTCTTAGCCACTGAGCCACCTAGTCACCTCCGGGATGACATGCCCACATCCAGAACTCAGACCAAGTGGCAGAATCAGGTTTTTAGGCCCTTACAGAAAGTCAAAAAGGTGGGAGCTGTCCAAAATAAATAAATAAAAACAGGCCCATATGTGATGATCCAATTAAACTAATTTATTGTTATATAGCCTATGCACAGGTATCTTCTCAACTAACAATTAGCACCTGTTTTGAATTAGATAAGTGTCCATGGAATTCAAGGGGGATTGGACTTAGTCTGCTTGTGGCTACATCGGGATTCTAGGCTGATCTTCCTTTTCACTCCCCCACTCCCCGGGTTCTGTTACTTCTTCTCCTATATCAGCACACCTTAGATATTTGATTTTATGCAAAATGATGCAAATATACAATTCACACCATTTGAAGTGTGATGAAGTTACACACTTACCCCCGTTGTGGATCCTTGTTGCACCAGAGTTTGTAAGTTCTTGGGGATCGAATATTTAAAAACAACAGAGTTGAGTTTCATTAAGCTGCTGCTTTACATTTCAGAGAGATTCGATGAGCCATCAAAGCCATTTGAGAATCTGTCTTCAGCTGCAGTGCTGGCCAGCAGATGGACACTAGGATGGCTGAGAAAATGTCATTTGCATTTCAATGCTGTGGGGGAAAAAAAAAGAAAGGAAAGCAATAAAAGCAGTGGTCATCCTGCTTGCCCCAATTTTGCTGGCATTTTTGGAAGGAGACATTTCCCATATTATTTTTTAATTATTTTAAATTATTTTTTAATTTTTTTGATTTATATGCCGCCCTTCTCAGGAGACTCAGGGCGGCTTACAATGTATTAAGCAATAGCCTTCATACTTTTGTATATTTATACAAAGTCATCTTATTGCCCCCACAAACCAGGTCCTCATTTTACCCACCTTAGAAAGGATGGAAGGCTGAGTCAACCTTGAGCCTGGTGAGATTCGAACTTACAGTAATTGCAGACAGCGGGTGTTAATCACAATGCTATAAATCTGCTGAGCCACCAGGCCCGTACTAATAATCCCGGAATAAATTCCACATGTCCTTCTTATCAAAGTATAGAATTTCCAAATCCATTTGCCAAGGCAAGAAGCGCTGAGACCACAATAAACTCTAGAGCCAACTTACTGTAGATCCAATTCTAATTTGAAATAATACCCAATGTTGAGCATGTCTCCTTGGAATCAGTTCTTGTTAATAGGATCCATCCATTCCATGGTGAGGTTCATTCAGTTCTAATATCTGTAACACATTCTCGGCATTTCAGCTTTCCTTTTTAAAAAGAAGATTATATTGCTAGTCCTTTTATTTGTATGTGATTTCAAAAGCCACTTTTCATTATTAAAAATTATCCCGGTGTGGAAGGAGAGTATACAATAAAAATAAAACAACACGAAATTCCGTCAAATTAAAATATTACAAGAAGAAAGGGGAGGAAAAAAATGCAATGCAACCACAGAAATTCATGCAAACAGTAAATCTAATCAATTCTCACTCAGAAATAAATTGGCTCCCCCCCCCCCCCCCCCCCCGTTCCAGAGGTCTGGCTAATGAATGCAAAGCTGGTGAGATTTAGACAAAATGCACTTGCCACTTATGTTTAAACATTATTACAGTTTTATTGCAGGACTGTATATGGGATTAATATTTAATACACTCTTTAATATGCACACACGCACACGCATCTGTATCCACATTACGCTCGCTACCTGTGCTTTGATGTTTGCTTTGACTCTACCATCTGTAGCAGGGTCACCTTAAGCCTTGTCATTGCAAAATTGCCAATAATAGGCTTTTCATTCGCTCTCCTGTAATGTAATTCCTTGCCTCTTACTCTGTGGAAATCCATGAGAGGAATTTGTGTGGTGTTAGCAATATCCTGAAACTGAGAACAGAGTCACCCTGCAGGTAACTAAATAGCAATACCACCTATATACCACTTTACAGTGCTTTACAGCCCTCTCTATGTGGTTTATAGAGTCAGCCTATTGCCCCCAACCATTTGGGTCCTCATTTTACCGACCTCGGAAGGATGGAAGGCTGAATCAACCTTGAGCCTGGTAAGATTTGAACTGCCAAATGGCAGGCCGCCGGCAGTCAGCAGAAGTAGCCTGCAGTACTGCATTGTACCACTTGGCCACCGTGGCTCAAATAAATCTAAATACCTTTAGATGCTCCTTTCAATGTTTATCTAAATATAAAGTTGAAGAGGGTGGACATCAAAAGGTCACTCACGCATGGTCACTCATGTCCAGATGGAGGCTAAGTAGGAATTGGACACCTTTTATTTATTACATCTCTGTAAGATACAACCTGGTTTAAATTTGTGCCAATGTGCAGCTATAGTAGCCAAAAATGGTGGAAGGAAAGGAAGGGAGGGAGGGAGGGAGGGAGGGAGGGAGGGAGGAAGGAAGGAAGGAAGGAAGGAAGGAAGGAAGGAAGGAAGGAAGGAAGGAAGGAAGGAAAATGTGCTAGCCTTGTCTTTACGAGAGGTATGGTTTGTTTTTCAAGTGATGCTTTCATGGATGCATTAATTTGTTCCATGAAAAAAAAATTAAGGGAGAGAGAGCAGCCATGATTAGCTTTTCTCGCATCTAATACATACTCAATTGGATAAATGAATAAATATTCATTTCGGACCGCTATTCTTTTTGCTAGCTTGCAAACATGACTCCGGCCATGTGAGAACATTATTAATCTTTAATAGCTGTACATCTTGTTTGGGTTGGCTAATTTACAATAATAATAAAAAAAGAAACCCTTGTATTACAAACAATAGGCTGTTAGATAGCTCCCACTCTTGGCTAGATTCAGTCACCCAGAGAATACACTATAGGCCACCCTGGAATCACTTGCAAAAATTAATTGTTATGAATCATTGCCAAAGTCTTCCTACTTTTTGTAAGTGTTTCTCTCTCCATATGGGACAGAATTATGATAGATTAAACCTGATCTATTGGTAGATTTTAAAGCAGAGTTAAGCAATTGGTAGCCCGCAATTCTCGCTACACTGATTATGTGTCAAGAACAAATTCAATATGGAAGAATTTGAACCAAGTGTTCTTAATTACACTCAGATCATTCCTCCAGGGGCTGGAACAAACCTCAAAGTACACCAGACCCACCTCATTTAAGGAAACATAACTGGGTAGCTACAACAAACTTGGAATAGAGTTTATGGGGTTGACATAAGAGTGCTATTATAATTTAGAGTCAACAAGGGGACTGCTCTGGAGATCAAGACCATTTTAGAACAATGTAATGATTGTAGCATTGACTATTTGACTCTTTATGAAAACATTGGAAAACTAAAATCATAGGCATTTGTAAATCAGAGGTGATATTCAGCAGGTTCTGATCAGTTCTGGAGAATGGGTAGCAGAAATTTTGAGTAGTTCGGAGAACCGGTAAATACCACCTCTGACTGGCCCCGCCCACATCTATTCTCTGCCTCCCGAGTCCCAGCTGATTGGGAGGAAATAGGGATTTTGCAGTAACCTTCCCCTGCCATGCCCACCAAGTCACACCCACCAAGACATGCCATGTCCAGCAAGCCACGCCCACAGAACTGGTAGTAATTTTTTTGGAATCCCACCACTGTTGTAAATCCCTTTTGTTTAGTTGGGGGGGGGGGAGGTCCAACCTTAGCAACTTTAAAGACTTGTGCATTTCAACTTCCCAAATTCCCCAGCCAGCCATGTTGACATGTTGAGTGAGGAATTCTGGAAGTTGAAATTCAAAAGTCTTAAAAGTTGCCAAGGATGAACACTTTTGTTTTAGAGTTTCATCTCCTCCTATTGAATGTAAATATTACAATCCCAACATGTCATACATCTAAAACCAGGGGTGAAATCCATCAGGTTCTGACAGGTTCTGAAGAACCGGTAGCAGAAATTTTGAGTAGTTCATAGAACCGGCAAATACCACCTCTGGCTGGTCCTAGAGTGGGGTGGGAATGGAAATTTTGCAATATCCTTCCCCAGGAGTGGGGTGGAAATGGAGATTTTGTAGAATTCTTCCCCTGCCATGCCCACCAAGCCACATCATGCCCATCAAGCCACGCCCACAGAACCGGTAGTAAAACTAATTGAATTTCATCACTGTCTAAAACCATACATATGCTCACACACTTGAGAAACGTAATTACTTTTTGTGCGTATTTTAAAGCTATGCATCTTTCCTTTCACATTCTTCTATTAGTCTGCCTCATAGTACGTTGATCAATAAAGACTTTGATTTTCACAGTTATAAGTCTGACCTCATCTCACCCTTTTTATCTTTCCTTTTATCATCTGTGTCCTTTTATTCAGCCTGCCATGTTTTAAGGATGATGCTTTGTTCAAATAGGAAGTTTAAAGATATTTTTCCCCCCTTTCAACAGCTATAATAATTTTAGGATATCCTATTTTGAAGAGCCGGCAGCATTCAGGCCAGTGTTTGATTTGATCACCACAACATAAGAAAAGGTTTTTGGACTCTAGAAAGAGTACAGAGAAGAGCAACAAAGATGATTAAGGCACTAGAGGATAAAACATATGAAGAATGATTGCTGGTATTGGGAATGCCTAGTTTAATGAAAAGAAGGACTGGGGCAGAGGTGGGTTTCAGCAGGTTCTGACCAGTTCTGGAGAACCAGTAGCAGAAATTTTGAGTAGTTCGGAGAACCGGTAGTAAAAATTCTGACTGGCCCCACCCCCATCTATTCTCTGCCTCCCAAGTCCCAGCTGATCGGGAGGAAATGGGGATTTTGCAGTAACCTTCCCCTGGAGTGGGGTGGGAATGGAGATTTTATAGTATCCTTCCCATGCCATACCCACCAAGCCATGCCCACCAAGCCATGCCATGCCCACCAAGCCACACCTACCAAGCTACACCCACAGAACTTGTAGTAAAAAAATTTGAAACCCACCACTGACTAGGGGTGACATGATAGCAGTCTTTCAATATCTAAACGGCTGCCACAAAGAAGAGGGAGTCAACCTATTCTCCAAAACATCTGAAGGCAAGGCAAGAAGCAATAGGTGGAAACTAATCAAGGAGAGAAGCAACCTAGAACTAAGGAGAAATTTCCTGACAGTTAAAACAACCAATCAATGGAATAACTTGCTTCCAGAAGCCTGAACCATTTGTTTGAAATGGTTAGGGTTTCCTGCTTGAGCAGGGAAGGGGGTTGGACTAGAAGATCTCCAAGGTCCCTTTCTAACGCTGTTATTCTGTTATTTTGCTGGTAGCAATTTGACGAAACATTTTGTTTTCCAACAAGGTTAAGGGAAATTGCAGCATCCCTGTGTTCACATGATCAAAATTTGGACGCTTGACAATTGGTTCATATTTATGACAGTTGCATGGTCCCAGGTTCATGTAATCACCTTCTGCAACCTTCTGACAAGCAAAGTCAGATTCACTGTACAACTGCGTTACTCATTTAACAACTGCAGTGATTCACTTAACAATTGTGCCATGAATTGTGCATAAAATTGGGCAAAATCCATTTAACAACTGTCTTGCTTAGCAGTAGAACACGTGAGCTGAATTGTGGCCATAAAGCGAGGACTACCAGTACTGGACAGAGTGACACAAAAGAGCAACTGACAAAGTGAGACAAAGTGAGGACACAGACTAAATCCCTAAATCTCTTTGTATACCTCACGCAGAACTGAAACGTCTGTAATGTTAATAATGGACCTCCCTCAATCAGATTCCTTCTCGGTATTCTTCTCTTTCTCATCCTATAAACCAGACAAAAACAGTGGATTCTTTTTAACATAAATGTATTGAGTGGTTCATATTAGGATAATATCTGAACAATGTGGTGGCCTAGTGATGAAGATGGTCATTTAGAAAGTTGAGAGTTCAATCCTAGGTAGCAGCAGATATTTCTCTCCTAAGGCACAAAGAAAAGAAAAAAATCTGCTGTGAACTCTGTGTGGCGTCAGGAAGGGTATCCAGCCAGTAAATGCTCAGCTCAGACTCTACCCCGAATTAAGAAATTACAGGATCATAAAAAGGGTGTCATATTAGGAAAATATTTCTTCGGGACTTTTAGTATACTCCAAATAAGATTCTTTCCTACCACAAATCTGCTATTAAACCTGCAGATTAAACATAATTGTAACTTTGCACCTAGAAACTTTTTCGAAGATGATCCCAAGTAGGGAAATATTTCTATATTCTTTCCATCTCCGTGCTGCTATGCAATTAAAAATTGTACTGACTACTTTTAACCTTCAAAAACTTACTGGGAGATCTAATCATGAACTCCCAGGTCACATCTGTTTTATCATAAGAAGAAAAAAAAGGAAAGTATCTTTTATGAAATCAGT
Source organism: Arizona elegans (assembly GCA_022577455.1). Classification (NCBI taxonomy): domain Eukaryota; kingdom Metazoa; phylum Chordata; class Lepidosauria; order Squamata; family Colubridae; genus Arizona; species Arizona elegans. The sequence goes on along the minus strand of JAKOOJ010000008.1, from coordinate 85,162,910 downwards.
TGGAAGAGGAAATTACTGAACCCAATGAACAAGCAGAATTCAGAAGGGGCAGAAGCACTGGAGAATACCCTACATTCTTAACATCCGAAGGATAATGAAAAGGGCAAGGGGATTTCATTTCTATTTTAATTATTATAGAAAGGCTTTTGATTGTGTAGACCACAATACATTGTGGATAGTCCTTAAAAACATAGATGTACTTATCTCTTCTTGAAGAATTGATACAATGCTTAAGAAGCCACAATTAGATCAAACATGGAACAGCTAAGTAGCTTTCATGAGAAAAAGGAATTATAATTTCCAGAAGAAACATCAATAGTCTCAGATACATACAACGACGATGCCACTTTGATGGCTCACGGAGAGGATGATATAAGAATATTTTGTTGACAATAAAGAAAAGAATGCAAAAAACCCCAACATAATGCAGATATGTGCAAAAGGTGAAGCAGAGAAAATGTCTATCAAGAGTCTCAATAATCCAGGTCATGATTGTCCCAAAGATGTTTTTTTTTTTTTTTCAAATGGCAACTGGACTTTCTTATCAGGATCGAACTCCAGGCTGTGAGCAGAGTGAGCCTGCAATACTGCATTCTAACCACTGTGCCACCATAGCTCATGATGTTACCTAGTTGTGGACGTCTACAAGCAGACAACCAAGATCAGAGAGGACCAAGGACCCCACAGCAACATAGACCATAATTTAGAGTTGGAGAAAAAGACTTGGAGTTGGAGAGAGACAGATGGGATAGTCCTTCTAATTCAGGGGTGTCAAACTCAAGGCCCTGCGACCGGATGCAGCCCGGTCAGGTACTTAGATCTGACCCATGGGGCTGCCTTGGAAACAGTGAAGGACCAGCCCGTCATGCCTCTGTCAGTGAAAACAGAGCCCGGGAGGGCCGTGAGTGGCCCTCCCAAGCTCCATTTTCACTGGCAGAAGGTTGCAGGTTGCATCACAGCCAAAAATGGGAGCCCATTTTCATTGGTAGAGCACTCAGGCCAGCACAGGAGCTCCCGACACAAGTGATGTTGAGCTGGCCATGCCTCCTGGCCCCATCCACCTGCCCCCCCCAAGATCAAACACAACCCTGATGCAGCCCTCAATGAAATCGAGTTTGTCCCCCCTGTTCTAATTCATGACAGCCATGTTATGAATGAGCAAGCAACAGCCTCGGTACATGTTTCTTGAAAATGCCATGACACAATCTCAACTTTGCAAAAGCCATATGCCCATCAGACTCAAAATTATGAGTACCCGTTCTAAAGCCTTTTGAAGACAAGGATTTTGGTTCATGTAATTATTCTTTACAGTGGTGGGTTTCAATTTTTTTTTTACTACCGGTTCTTAGGGTGTGGCTTGGTGGGAGTGGCATGGCTTGGTGGGAGTAGCTTGGTGGGCATGGCAGGGAAGGATACTGTAAAATCTCCATTTCCTCCCCTCTCCAGAGCAAGGTTACTGCAAAATCCCCATTTCCTCCCGATCAGCTGGGACTCGGGAGGCAGAGAATAGATGGGGGAGGGGCCAGCCAGAGGTGGTATTTACCGGTTCTCCAAACTACTCAAAATTTCCGCTACCGGTTCTCCAGAACTGGTCAGAACCTGCTAAAACCCACCACTGATCTGGCCCGTTAGCTGTCCTTGTGTGGTCCATATGAGGTCAACTGGAAGTTAGAAAATAAAATATAAATAAGTGTGCTGCAAAGTACAGGAGAAAAAACTGAGTGCAGTCCTTTAGACACCTGGTGAGAGAATGAGCTTTCCTGCCCGTGGGACAGAAGAGCAAAGTCGGGCAAGGCTCCACGCTTCCTCCTCCCTTAACATGTGGACTCTGGTGGCAGAATTAAGTTCTGCCTATTGGTTCAGCCTTCCATAATAGCTCCAGTTTCTCCCGAGGCTCTTTGGGGAAACAAATTGCCCACCTCTGCTTTGGAACAATTCTAATTCCTGAATAATCCTTTCTCTACAGTGCAATACTTCATAGCATTTGATCTTTTTTTAAATATATGTATATATACTGTATATATATATATATTTGGTCTTGTTCTACATGTATTATGTCATGAATTATTCGATTAAACTTACCTTCGTCGCTACACCTGCTTGAGTTTGACTCAATTGCAGGGTAATTCGTCATCCCTGTGCCCATACTTTTTCCCTGGCACAACTGCAGGAAAGGTACGGATAGGAATTAGCTATTTTGCTTTCCAGAAAACAATCAAAAGTCTCTAGGATTAGAGGGCTAGCGTCCTTCTGCTGAGAGAGAAAGAATAATTACAGAGTTTTCTGTAACACTCCAGGATCTTTTTAAAATTTCGTTTGTGACTGGATTTGCAGCACTAAAGTACTTGCATAATAGCAGCAAAGTAATGTACCATTTAGTTCCGTATTAGGGAGTTGCAGGTAATTAAGTACAAAGATTAACACACTGTAATACATAGTGTGTGTGTATGTGCATGGGTGTGTGTGTGTATCTATCTATCTATCTATCTATCTATCTATCTATCTATCTATCTATCTATCTATCTATCTATCTATCTACCTATCTATCTACTTATCTATCTATCTATCTATCTACTTATCTATCTATCTATCTATCTATCAATCTATCTATCTATCTATCTATCTATCTATCTATCTATCTACTTATCTATCTGTTATCCATCTATCATCTATATATAATTTGAGTTGCTGTATGTGTTTATGCTGAAAAGTGTGCTTGATTTTGATCTGTTAAATACAACGTCCATTTCCCGAGCTATTTATACTGGAAACTGACAGTATGTGTCACCTTCATTACGCCAGACGTCTACACTATGAATGGGAAAAACCATTGGTTAGTTGAGCTAGCTGTGAATCATAACTTGCACCGTGAACACAATAGGCAATTCTGTTTTGAATCTGCATTGTGAACTTTTTGGCGGAGGCCAGCTTTTCATTTTGCGTTAGGGCTTGGCCTTATTATATTTGCATCTTTGGTTGAATTTCAACAAGAGAATATTCAGTTTATGGAGAAATGAGCTGCACTGAGTGGATTAGATTCATACGCCTTCTAAGCTTAGCTTCTCTTGGAAAGGTTTTTTCAAATGCAGTGGGAAGAGTTTAATACCGTAATCTCATCTGATAATGCCTCAGTATATCAGAGGTGGGTTTCAGCAGATTCTGACCAGTTCTGGAGAACCGGTAGCGGAAATTTTGAGTAGTTCAGAGAACTGGTAAATACCACCTCTGACTGGCCCCACCCCCCTCTATTCTCTGCCTCCCAAGTCCCAGCCGATCAGGAGGAAATGGGGATTTTGCAGTAACCTTCCCTTGGAGTGGGGTGGGAATGGAGATTTTAAAGTATCCTTTCCCTGCCATGCTCACCAAGCCATGGAATGCCCACTAAGCCACACCCACAGAACTGGTAGTAAATTTTTTTGAAACCCACTACTGCAGTATATGTACATCAGTGGTGGGTTCCTCCCAATTCGGCCTGGTTCCGCCGAGCCAGTAGTGGGGACGATATGACATCACCGAACCGGTTCTGCCCCCCCCCACACGTTATTCTTATCTTTTATTTGGCCCCACCCCCAATCTATTGCTGCCTTCTGAGTCCCAGCTGATGGCTAGAGGAAAAAAACTGTTTAAACTCTTGCAGGGCGGTTTCAAAGGGCCGCCCTACAGCTGATCAGTGTTAAAAGAAAACAAATGAGTAGATCAATGCCTGCAAACATAAATGGGTAGACCAGTGCCTGCAAAAATAAATGGGTAGATCGGTACAGCTCTGCAAGCAGTTAAAAGCCTGGTAGACCAGTACCTCTGCTAAATCCTAAATAATTGTCACATGACCATCAAACCACGCCCACAAAATAAGCCATGCCCACAGAACCGGTAGTAAAAAATTTAGAACCCACCCTCCGATGTACATTTATGTGTGTGAGAGGGAGGGAGGGAGGGAGGGAGGGAGGGAGGGAGGGAGGGAGGGAGGGAGGGAGGGAGGAAGGAAGGAAGGAAGGAAGGAAGGAAGGAAGGGAGGGTAGATTTGAAAAAATAAACATTTTTTATGTTTTCTCTTCTGGAGTTGCACTTAATTATACAATGATTAGAAGTTTGCAAGGAAGTAGAAGAAAGCTTCCGTAAAAGTTGTTGGGTCAGGTCTCACTGAACCTTAATATCTTTCTATCAGAATACTATAAAAAGTTAAATTGTCCCTGTTTAACATCACATGCCTTGAACACTTATTTATCTACCTTTTTTTCGCATTTGAACATTGCTATTCCCAAAAGCGTTTTGCATATAATCAATAACTCCTTCAAAAAAACCCACAGAGCTAAGGAAAAGGGGTGAATGACATGGCTATGATTTTGGGATTATTCACTTGAAATTAAGGATTTTTCTACTGCCGCTTCCACTTTATGCCACCAGTGGGCACTGGGTCTTTTGCGAACTTGGTTGACAGATGAAAAAAAGGACGGACGTTCCAATAAGATCTCTGAGTGAACGGCTCAAACGCTACTGATGTATTAAATGAATATTTTCTCTGACAGATGTCCTTAGCGTTTGCTAAAGTCGATCACTAGATGTAAACTGTCTCAGTTAAACCAACTCAGCATGTGATACCCAGATATCTTCCAATTTGAATTATAAATATGTTTGCATTTTGGAATGAAGAATATGAAATGCAAGTTATAATACTGATGTGATGTTTGGTACTAATACAGAATCAAATACTTGAAAAAAAAATCGCCTTGAATGCTACCTTCGCCCAAAATGTAGGCTATTGTTTGGATTTATGACTTAAACATATGAAGCTGCTTGACACTGAGCTTGTCGATCAGAAAGGTCAGCAGTTTGGCGGTTCGAATCCCTAGTACAGGTCTCCTGCGTGAGCAGGGGGTTGGACTAAATGACCTCCAAGGTCCCTTCCAACTCTATTACTGTTCACTAAATCCAGTCCCAAAAATGGAGGGGAAAAGAGTTTATGGTCAGGTTGATTTCCTAACTTCCTAGCAGGGAGGACACTTAACCAATGGAACAGCTTGCCTTCAGAGATTGTAGGTGCTTCATCACTGGAGGTTTTTAAGAAGAGGCTGGACAGTCATTTCTCTGAAATGGTATAGGGCAGTGATGGCTAACCCTTTTGCTCTCGCATGCCAAAAGCGGGGATCATGCATGGGGGTCATGCACGCATATGCCCATACCCACAATTTATTTATTTATTTATTTGTTCAACTTGTATGCCGCCTTTCTCCGAAGACTCAAGGCGGCTTACAATGCATTTAAAAACCATATATAAAAACATTAAAAATTAAAACATTAAAAACAATTAAAACCCATTCACGCCATTCATGGTCGGATCTCGCCAGATCGCAACAGCAAGATCAACGGCCCCAGGCCTGCCGGAAAAGCCAGGTCTTCACCGCTTTTCGGAAGGCCAATAGGGTGGGGATGGTCCGGATCTCAGGAGGTAACTGGTTCCAGAGAGCTGGGGCAGCCACAGAGAAGGCCCTCCCCTGTGGGCCCGCCATCCAGCATTGTTTAGCTGACGGGACCTGGAGGAGACCAACTCTGTGGGATCTTACTGGTCGCTGGGAGCTATGCGGTAGAAGGCGGTCTCGAAGACAACCTAGCCCTGAGCCATGTAGGGCTTTAAAGGTATTAACCAACACCTTGAATTGTGACCGGAGACCAATAGGGAGCCAGTGCAGCTCGCGGAGAATTGGTGTAATGTGGGTGTACCTAGGTGCACCCACGACAGCTTGTGCGGCTGCGTTCTGGACCAACTGTAGTCTCCGAACACTCTTCAAGGGTAGCCCCATGTAGACAGCGTTGCAATAATCTAACCGTGAGGTGACAAGGGCATGAGTGACTGTGAGGAGAGCCTCCTGATCCAAGTAGGGTCGCAATTGGTACACCAGGCGAATCTGTGCAAAGGTCCCCCTAGCCACAGCTGACAGATGTTGCTCTAATCTTAGCTGTGAGTCTAGGAGGACACCCAGATTGCGAGCCTGTTCTGAGGGGGACAATTTCTCCCCCCCCCCAGAACCAAGGATGGACAATAATTCAATGCGCCCCATCCCCTGCGCATGTATGCGTGACATCCCCCCACACACACACACTACCCCTGCTTGATGGCACGGTGGGCCCGGTAGGCCCGTTTTTCACCCTCCCAGGCTCCAGAGGCTTTCTTGGAGCCTGGGGAGGGCAAAAACAGCCCTCCGGAGGCCGGAAACAGCCCATTTTCTGACTTCAGGTGGGCCCAGAAGGCCCAAAAATTAGCTGGCTGGTGCGCATATGCGTGCTGGAGCTGAGTAGGGCAACACTCGCATGCCCACAGATATGGCTCCACGTGCCACCTGTGGCACCTGTGCCATAGGTTCTCCATCCCGGGTATAGGGTCTACTGTTTGAGCAGGGGCTAGGATTAGATGACCTCCAAGGTCCCTTCCAGCTCTATTCTGATTGATTGATATATTGATAGTTGTGTATAGATTAGCAATGTAGATCTGAATATTATGGTAGCTTTAAATGTTGAATTGAACAGACTTTTGAAAAAAAATATCTATCATATCAGGTTGCACTGCTAAAATCCTAAAGATATTGAAGAGGAAGTAAACTTCAGGACAGATGCTCCTCCACCTCTTGATTTTTCTTCCCCTTCCACACTTCTCCTGCAAGACAGTCCCTTTCATACAAATATACATAATAAAAATGAACAATTACCATTCAGAGGAAAAAAAGAAAAAAAAGAACAACACAACAAAGGAAAACAACACAACACAACACAACAAAGGAGCCTTGATAGTACAGTGGTTTAGTGCACCCTGTTATTAACACAGCTGCCTGCAATTTCTGCTGGTTCGAATCTCTCCAAGGCTCAAGGTTGACTCAGCCTTCCATCCTTTCTAAGGTAGGTGAAATGAGGACCCAGTTTGTGGGGGCAATAAGCTGACTTTGTATAAAATATACAAAAGAATGAAGGCTATTGCTTAACGCATTGTAAGCCGCCCTGAGTCTCCGGAGAAGGGCGGCATATAAATCAAATTAAAAAAAAACAAACAAAGAAAGACAAAAAGGCTATAATTACAAATATGTTCCCATTTCACCTGATTTTTTTATAGATCTTTGAAAAAGAAAAAAAAAGTAAATCAAGCTTTCCGTAATCAGCAAGCCTGTCTGAGAATTATTGTTCCAGAAGGAAAGAGAATACAACATTTTTAGATTGACAGAATGTATTGTATAATTTCTTCAAAACCTGCTAGATCAAAGATCTGTAAAGTCCAAGCTTTTAAATCTGGAGTTAAAAGTATTTTTCCATCTCTTAACAATTATTCTTTTCGCTATTCCTAGAGCATAAAAACCATCGGAGCGTGTTAAATCCCAGTAGTAGGCATACGATTCAATACAATAGGCTTGTTGTTTTAAAAATGTTTTACCAATAATTCTATCAATAGATTTCATAACGTTGCTCCAAAAGGAACACAGGAGACAAGACTACAATGTACTGTTCGAGTTAAAACGGCCGTCAAAATACTTCTTAAATCAACATTGTTAGGCTTGATCTGTATAAAAAGAAATTCCTCTTTGAATTCTCACTGAGAATGTTACATAACAGAGAGACTTATGTTGCTTTCTAATGATTCTCTTGTTCAACAACAAAGGTATTATTTGAATAAAATATTTGGCATTCTTACTTTCAATGAGTTGAAGCAAAGAGCAGGTGGCATTCCCATCCTGCTGTAAATATGCCTCCATATGTTCTATAAAACCTTATTTGTTAATCTTTCCTTCTTTTTCTGTATTAGTTGATTTTTTTTTCCCTGGAGCCTTGAAATCAGTGTTGGTTTTCCGTGACTGCCTGGATTAGACCTGGCAGGGTTTTTTGGGCAGCATTTGGCAGAAATGATTTGCCCTTGTTGTCTTCTTTCTGGGGCTGTGAAAGAGAGGGACTGGTCCAAAGCAGGGGTGAAATCCAACAGGTTCTGGAGAATCGGTAGTGGAAATTTTGAGCAGTTCGGAGAACCGGCAAATACTACCTCTGGCTGGCCCCAGAGTGGGGTGGGAATGGAGCAGTGGTGGGTTTCAAATTGTTTTACTACCGGTTCAATGGACGTGGCTTGCTGGGCATGGCAGGGGAAGGATACTGTAAAATCTCCATTCCCACCCCACTCCAGGGGAAGGTTACTGCAAAATCCCCATTTCCTCCCAATGAGCTGGGACTTGGGAGGCAGAGAATAGATGGGCGCAGGGCCAGTCAGAATTTTTACTACCGGTCCTCCGAACTACTAAAAATTTCCACTACCGGTTCTCCAGAACCAGTCAGAACCTGCTGAAACCCACCTCTGAAATGGAGATTTCACAGTATCCTTCCCCTGGAGTGGGGTGGGAACGGAGATTTCACAGTATCCTTCCCCTGCCACGCCCACCAAGCCATGCCCACCGAACCAGTAGTAAAAATATTTGGATTTCACCACTAATCCAAAGTCATTCAGCTGGATTCATGCGTAAGGTAGGACTAGAATTCACAGTCTCCTGGTTTATAACTGACTTTCTTGGTGCCTTAACCACTACTCCAAACTGGATGTCTGCTGGTTAATTTACACGATTTGTTACTGGTTTATTTATTGATTACGTGAAATTATAACCAATGTTGACATCAATATTTCCTCTTGTCTCTGGCCAAAATATCCTTCTTTCAGGACATGTTTCCATTTTCTCTTCCCTAATGTCCATGAATCCTTATGTGTTTGGCATCACTTTTAAATTGAGACTTTAAAATTGGGAAGAAGTCATTCGACCCATTTGTCAGCTTTCCCAGGTAGACCAGACAAAAAACCCAACCAAATGAGCTAATTCTACTTTATGGTAAAGCTACATTAACAGACTCTTGAAAGTCTGAAAGTACAAATCTCCCAAGATGTCTTTTTTTAGCCTGATAAACTAGGGAGGTTACTTTCTGAGTTTCTTTCTTTGCCTGTTATGAAATCAAGCTATGAACTCTCTTATCAGATTGTTAAAATGTCTTTAAATATTAGTATATTTCTTTGTTATCCAGGCAGCATCTCATCGCCATTTCCCAAGTTCATTCCTCTGTCTGTCTGTCTGTCATCTGCCTGCCTGCCTGTCATTTCTCTCTCCCTTCCTCCCTCTCTCTCATCTATCTATCTATCTATCTATCTATCTATCTATCTATCTATCTATCTATCCTCCCTCCCTCCCTCCCTCCCTCTCTTTCTCTATCTATCTTCCTACCTACAAACCTATCTTCCTTCCCACCTACCTACCTAACCTCTCTTTCTCTCTCTCTCTCTATCTAACCCCCCTCTCTCTTCCTACCTACCTACCTACCTATCTACCTCCCTCCCTCCCTATATCTATCTATCTATCTATCTATCTATCTATCTATCTATCTATCTATCATCTATCCAAGTTCATTCCTCTGTCTGTCTGTCTGTCATCTGCCTGCCTGCCTGTCATCTCTCTCTCCCTCCTTCTCTCTCTCATCTATATAAATCTATCTATTTATCTATCTATCTATCTATCTATCTATCTATCTATCTATCTATCTATCTATCTATCATCTATCCAAGTTCATTCCTCTGCCTGCCTGCCTGTCATCTCTCTCTCCCTCCTTCTCTCTCTCATCTATATAAATCTATCTATCTATCTCTCTCTCTCTCTCTCTCTCTCTCTATCTATCTATCCTCCCTCCCTCTCTCTCTTTCTCTAACTTCCTACCTACCTATCTTCCTTCCTACCTACCTACCTACCTAACCTCTCTCTCTCGTCCTATCTATCTATCTATCTATCTATCTATCTATCTATCTATCTATCTAATTTATTGGCACCCATCTTGCCATTCAGGCAACTCTGAGTGGCGCATATATATATATATATATATATATATATATATATATATATATATATATATATATATATATATATATATATATATATATATATATGTCTTTTTCTGTTTTTCGTAGGCTTTTATGTGCATATTCTTTCTAGCCAGGTTTTACCTACGTAAGCTAGGTTGTTCAGTCAGAGCTGCAGAACAACCTAGCTTACGTAGGTAAAACCTGGCTAGAAAGAATATGCATATATATATATATATATATATATATATATATATATATATATATATATATATATATATATATATATGTTTTCTCAGGTTTTCGCGGGTGTTTGTATGTAGGTCTTTGGTTATTCGGGTCTTCTCCCACGTAAAATTGGAAGTGTCTTGGCGACGTTTCGACGAAGTCTCATTCGTCATCTTCAGGCTGGTGTTCTCGGCTTCGTGCTTCCAGGATCTCACATTGCTCCTGGAAGCACGAAGCCGAGAACACCAGCCTGAAGATGACGAATGAGACTTCGTCGAAACGTCGCCAAGACACTTCCAATTTTACGTGGGAGAAGACCCGAATAACCAAAGACCTACATATATATATATATATATATATATATGCCATACACCATTTGATTCCTATACATTATTGCTTCTTCCTATCCAAAAATATTGTCCTTTACTGTTTTTCTGTCATTCATTCATTCTTTATTTCATTCATTCAAAAAATTGGCAGAAACTGACTGCCAAACTCAGTTGCTTCTCTTTTACTGACAAGGGTGGGTTTACTGGCAAACTCAAGATGGGTGGTAACTAATTTGATGAAATAAATAGCTATAGCACTTAGATTTATATGCCGCTTCATATATTGTTCCCAACAATCTGTATCCTTATTTTACTGATCTTGGAGGAATGGAAAGCTGAATCAACTAACTTCTAACTTTTAAATCCTAACTTCTGTTAGGATTGAACTCCAGGTCGGGGACAGAAAATGAACTATAAAGTGGCATTTGTTTTTGTTTTTTTTTTTGTGTGGGTGTGGGTGTGGGTGATGGTGGTTGATTTTTGTATCTGTATATAGGTGCAAAATGTGTAGCTTTAAAAATAAATGTATCTCAATGTTAAAAGGTTAAAAAATACAGCCAAGAATCTTCATAGCATCAACAGGATTCACTGTTTTTTAATCTGAAAATCCAGCGTCATCGCTTTGATTTACAATAGCAGAGTGAGCAGAAAAGGTCATGTGAGATCTTGAAAAGGTCTATTTGAGGAATGAGAATTCTGTTTAAATCCTTGGAAAGGTTCTTTCCTTTTCTAAGTCTCTCTATTATAGATGGATACTGTTTATAAGGAAAGATAATCATTCAATTTTTAATTTACAGTAAATAATTGGTTGCCTGTTTTGTTTTTTTTAAAGCATTTTATCTAATCTAAGAATTTTCATATTGTGAATTTTTGATATATATTTTCTTCCCATTTATGGCTATATCCATGTTGCTTGTATCTTTACAACTTATATTGTTTTTATTGTTTCCTAGTATGATTTAATTGCTTATTAGTATCCTATGACTATCATGGTGTTGTATCTTACGATTCTTGACAAATATATTTTATTTTTTCTTTATGTACACTGAGAGCATGTGCACAAAGACAAATTCCTTGTGTGTCCAATCACATTTGACCAATAAATAATTCTATTCTATTCTATTCTATTCTATTCTATTCTATTCTATTCTATTCTATTCTATTCTATTCTATTCTATCAGTTAATTTGGTGAAGGGTAGGTCTTTTTAAGAGTTTATGTTCATTGCATTATGAATAACTCTGATAGATCAGAGTTTCTGTATTTTGATTAGTGTCTGTTTCTTTTAGGATTCCTAAACAATAATAGCTGAATATTTGGGTTGTATACAGTTCTGCTTATGAGAAAAAAAGAAGAGGAAATATATTTGCTTCTCGCACGTATATGACGTCATACGCTAAGCCATCATTTCTTTTAAGAGAGAAAGCTTTCTTTAGAACAAGGCAATAGGCATAGAATTAAGGAAGCCCAGGAAATATTTTGTCAATAGAGCCCCGAGGATTGCATTTATCGATCTCATTAGTGTTTAACGATGTAGTAATGAAGGACTGTCAATTTTTCTACCTTTCCTTTCGAACGTGTGTGCCTCATTCTCCTCTAGGCCCTTTTAAATGCTGAATTATTTCCTCCCCTCTACTCTTATAAAAGATTAGAAGACTACAAAAGAAGAAGCAAGGTTAGGGTTGGCTTTCTGCCACAGAGAAATAAAATCCATTTAATTTACCCTGACTATCCTTGTTATAGGGTTAAATATAGACTAAATAGTTTAATATGGATTTATGCAATGTGCTGACTCTTGTGTGTGAAGAGGAAACCCAGTTGAGTCTAGGAACTGATAGTCTCTTAATGAGATCAAAAGAGCACTCTTATACTGTGACATTTGGCATTGTGTGGTTTTTTTTCATACTATTATTAGAACTGTTTGTGTATTTTTGGAGCTGTGGTCTAGCCAATTTTTCACTCTTATTTATAGAGAGGATTTTGCCAGATACCGTATTCCTAAAAAAGTAAAGTTTTCCAATCAAGTGTAAAATGCTTATAAATTATATTAAGAAAACATTTTTGTTTCCTTTATACCTTATAATAAGCTATCTCTAAAACACAAAAGCTATGGAGAAAAGCTTTTTTTCCCCCACCTTCAGTGGGGGGAGGGAAATAAATAAAGAATGGCATTGTGGGTAAAAATGCAAATACTGCTGTCTAACTCTGAATGACAGGCTAAAATAGGCTTTATATCCTTTCCCCAGGTCTCCTCTGTTCAGAACTAATATATATCACAGACCTGGTTTCAACATTAATTATTTAGCTGGAATGATCTGTTGATCATTTATGGAATGAGATTCCTCCTAAGCTCTGGGCTGCACAAATCCCGGAGAAATGGATTCTCTTTGTACCCAGGCATTTTCTGAACCAGGTTACTTGGCCTCTGTTCGATGCATTTGTAATTGATGTCTAACTTGGAATGGCAATGTCAGCCTCTCATTTTAAGGTTTCGACCAAAGCGTTGGGTAGCCGCATTTGTAATTATAATAGACTTTATTCTTATTTATATTCAGAAGCCGTTCTTTTCACTGGAACGGAAAGGTGGATGGAAGGCAGTGCAGGTTTCACAGAGCAGTGAAAACCTCTCAGAATATGCTGGTTTTCTTCTCCGGAGGACTAGACTTTCAAAGAGAAGATTTATGGCAGCATTAGGATTGTTTTTGCTGGTTTAGTTCAGGCATTTAAATAAACCAGTCGTGGTTGGCATCCTTTGGGGCTATTTAGGAAGAGAGCAGAACAGCCCACATTGTCCATTTGGGTGTGTGAAACAGCAGATTTGGAGTGTTATGAATGAATAAAAAAATCATCACCATTATCAGCATCCCTAGGTATAACATTTCAGTCCCTTCTGATTTTCAGTGGAAGGAAAAAAAGATATGGTTGGGGATTTTATGCCTCATAGGTTGGTTCTGCGTGTATTATTCCATCTACACCAGGACTGGGAGGGGTGAGTGGATAAGGGATTCTTCATATCAAGGAGGAACTTATCCTGAATCAGCCCTGATATTCAGGATCTCTTTCTCTGCTTGGAAAGGCAGATGAAGTAGAGGAACTGGAATTAGTCAGATAACTGGGGCATTTCACAGTAAACCTTATAGCTGAGTCTGTCTTGAACCATTGCATTGAAATATGAAATGAGATGGAACATTACTCCAAATATTATGATCCATCCATACAACCAACCATCCATTAAATTTTATGATGCACACACTGAGGTCCTGAAAGACAGAGACGAGATGCAAAGAGACTACAATTTAAATAAAAATCAACCTCTTCTTTTTTTTCTCTAGTTTGGGTATATCTAGTCTAATGAAAAGAAGGACTAAGGGAGACATGATAGCCATGTTCCAATATTTCCGGCGCCTCCTACAAAGGAGAGGGGGGTGAAACAATTTTCCAAAGCACCAAAAGGCAGGACGAAAAGCAATGGATGGAAACTAACCAAGGAGAGAAGCAATCTAGAACTAAGGAGAAATTTCCTAATGGTGAGAACAATCAACCAATGGAACAACTGGCCTTCAGAATTTGTGGGTGATCCATCACTGGAGGCTTTCAAAAGGAAACTGGACAATTATTTATCTGGCATGGTATAGGGCCGTGATGGTGAACCTATGGCAGGTGTGCCAGAGGTGGCACACAGAGTCCTCTTTGTTGGCACGTGCGCCATTGTCCCAGGTCAGATCTCCGTGGTGTTTCTTTCGTGAACTTCTGTTTCCCTTAGGGGTGAAATCCAAAATTTTTCCCTACCAGTTTTGTGGACGTGGCTTGGTGGGCATGGCAGGGTAAGGATATTGCAAAATCTCCATTCCCACCCCACTCCAGGGGAAGGATACTGCAAAATCTCCATTCCCACCCCACTGTGGGGCCAGCCAGAGGTGGTATTTGCCGGTTCTCCGAACTACTCAAAATTTCCGCTACCGGTTCTCCAGAACCTGTTAGAACCTGCTGGATTTCACCCCTGATTTCCCTGCAAACAACGAAATAGAAGCTCACAAAAGAAAAAGATCTTACCTCTTGCCCCTCTGCCAGTGTTGGGATGCCCTGCCTTCCACCAGCCAGCTGGTTTTTGAGTCTCTGCTGCGCATGCATGCATCTCTGCACATGCGCACATGTCAGTGGTGGGTTCCTCCCGGTTCGGCCGAGCCGATAGCGGTGACAATATGACGTCACCGAACCGGTTCTCCCCCCCCCACCCTCCCACGTTATTCTTACCTTTTATTTGGTCCCACCCCCAATCTATTGCTGCCTCCTGAGTCCCAGCTGATGACTAGAGGGAAAAAAAACTGTTTAAACTCTTGCCACGGGGCTTCAAAGGGCCGTCCTACAGCTGATCAGTGTTAATAGCAAACAAATTAGTCGGGTCGTAAGTGCGAGGACTGGTCGTAAGTGCGAGGACCTTCCAGAAATGACTCTGACCAGCTAGCCACGCCCACCTAGTCACATGACCTCCAAGCCACACCCACAAAATAAGCCACGCCCACAGAACCGGTAGTAAAAAAAAATTAGAACCCACCCTTGGCACATGTCTGCACATGTGCATGTTCACGCATGTCCATGAATGTGTGCGTTTGCATGCACACATGCACCTTTCAGTTTGGGCATGCACATGCATGCAGTTTGGGCACTCGGTGTCTAAAAGGTTTGCCATCGCTGATAGAGGATCTCCTGCTCAAGCAGGAGGGTTGGACTAGAAGACCTCGGAGGTCCTTTCCAACTCTAATTATTCTATGTCCTATGTCTTAACTGCTCCCTCCAATCTGATTTATTCAGCTAATTCTGGTGCCAATATGCCTGCGGATACCCCTTTATCATCTCCAGCCTTCTGCCTCACTTGATATTATATTAAATGCAATATTTGTTTTAAAAAGAGGCGGGTAGGGGAGACAAGCATTGTATAAAGAAAACTAGCCACCCCGGCACCTCCTTTAGTCCCTGAAAAGTCTCTGAGATGTGAATCTCAACATGTCCGTTGGAGTTGAAAAAGGGCAAACAAGAGTAGCAAGGAAAGATTGGCAGGTACTGGTCTGGAAAATTGGTACTTTCTAAATAATTGATAGATGGGTAAAACCTCTAAACAGACATTTTGTAAGAGCACTGACAATGTGTGCTCAAAATTCAAAGGTGCCCTCCTACCTGGCTTAGAGTACTTTATGGAGTCATCTTATCAGGAATGGAACTCAGTGGTGCTTATGCTGGTGTAGACATTCCTGGCAGAGTATCTGTTGGGCACTGTTGAGCTTCATGGATTAGTGATCTTGGTCTAGACAGGCAATTCTAGCCAAAGTCACTGGGAGGCACGAAGCATGTAAATTTAATAAATTATGATGTTTGGTCACACAGTCAGCCAGATGTTTAGACTGGGAAATTGGCATTTTGATCCACCTATTGAGTCCTTCCCAAGGACATGGGATAGGCAGATGTTGTTCTCGGCTCCGCTAGGTTGCTGGTGCAGAATCACAGAGAATACACACAGCCTGAGCTCGTTGAATCAATCCTGGTTTATTTTCCTGCTACACAACACTTGACGCCTGCTACTTGACGCCGGATCGCTAATGCATCTAAAGTCGGCGCTGAGAGCATCCGCTACTCAGCGCCTTTTTATCCATAATGGTTGGGTGTGTCTCTGTAATCATGTCCAGCTGGAGAGCGTTCTAGTTTGTAATTACCGTCGCTGGGTTCGGCCTGGTTGCAGGAGTGTGACATCACCATTTCTCATCGACTCCATGATGTCCGCTGTTCTTTTTTTATTATTATTAAAAAGTTTTATCAAGTATTACAACATTTTCCCCTCCCTCCTCCCCCCCTTCCCTCTTCCACCCACCCCCCATCCCTCCTCCCCCCTCTCCCTCCAACCCCCCTCCCCCCACCCACCCACCCCGGACTTCCCAGAGCAAATATAGGGTATAACATTTAACAAACATAAACTAAAATGTGCTAACTTTCTGTAGGCTCCAAACTCCCTCTTGCCCTTTAACTCCCCTTTCAACTAACAAAACATAATTCAAAAAGAAAATGTTGGTTTCATTCATAAGCTATTTGAAACTTTTTAGTCTGATATTTGTTTTGAATATAGTCAATCCATCTTCTCCATTCCGATATATATCTTTCATTCGAATGGTCCTTCAAATATACCGAAATTTTTGCCATCTCTGCTAAATTCACTACTTTTAATGTCCATTCTTCAATAGTAGGTAAGTCTTCCTTCTTCCAAAACTGCGCCACCAAAAGTCTGGCTGTTGTTATTAAATTTAAAATCAATTTAGTCTCTATGACCGTACAATCTGTAATTATACCTAACAAAAAGAACTGTGGAGTAAACTTTATCTTCTTTTTGAGAATGTTTTGGATAATCCACCATATTTTTATCCAAAATGCCTTAATTTTTTTACATGTCCACCATATATGATAATACGTGGCATCATCACATTCACAACTCCAACACTTAGGTTGCACACTTGGATACATACAGGCTAACTTTTTAGGATCTAGATGCCATCTATAAAACATTTTATAAAAATTCTCTCTTAAGTTTTGGGCTTGCGTAAACTTTACATTTCTAACCCATATTTTTCCCCATGTTTCCATCATTATTGGTTATATAATACAATCCTTAACTAGCTCTGTTTCTGAATCTATTTCTACCAATGCATTATACAATCTTTTTATATGCATTTGACTCTGGTCTTTAATTTGTTTTACCAAGTCCTCCTCATTTTGCGAGATACCAATTTTCTGATCTTCTCTCCATCTAGCTTGCAGCTGTCCATACTGAAACCATGTTTGAATTATCCTTTCTTCTCTTAATTGATTCAAAGATTTTAGTTGTAATATACCTCCTTCCTTATTAAGAAGCTCTTTATAAGTAATCACAACTTGTTTTTTCCTCTACACTTATATTCTCTATCGTGTGTCTGGGTATTGCCCACATTGGTAACTTAGCGTTTAATTTATACTGATACTTTTCCAGACACGGAGTAAAGCATTTCTTAATATATGACTTTTAAAAGTCTTGTCCACTTTCTTATCATATAATAAATAAGCATGCCAACCATAAACCAAATCATATCCCTCAATATTCAATATTCTTTCTTCTGTTGAATTCATCCAGTCACTAATTGCTGACAGAGCAGCTGCCTCATAATATAATCTTAAATTGGGCATTTTGAGACCTCCTCTTTCACGTATATCCTGCATTATTTTTTGTTTTATTCTCGGTCTCTTCCCTGCCCAGACAAAATTATTAATACCCTTCTGCCATATCTTCACATTTTCCTCTTGTTCGCTGTTCTTGATCCCCACATGATGCCTCTATGCCCAGAACCAGTGATGGATAATCCTATCCATGGACCCTATCCCCTCACCTTAACCCATGCCCGAGTTCACCCGTCCCCCCACCCCTCCTCTGTACAGTCTGTCCACAATGTCTTTCCACCAGGACAGCATGGTGTTGATAGTTGCTTGACGCGCGACAGTTGTTCTTTTACATTATATAGAGTAGAGTAGAGTAGAGTAGAGTAGAGTAGAGTAGAATTTTTATTGGCCAAGTGTGATTGGACACACAGTGAATTTGTCTTTGGTGCATATGCTCTCAGTGTACATAAAAGAAAAGATATGTTCATCAAGAATCATACGGTACAACACTTAACGATAGTCATGGGGTACAAATAAGCAATCAAATCATATTAGGAAGCAGTCAATATAAATTGTAAGGATACAAGCAACAAGATTACAGTCATACAGTCATAAATGGGAGGAGATGGGTGGTGGGAATGATGAGAAGATTAATAGTAGTGCAGACTTAGTAAATAGTTTGACAGTGTTGAGGGAATTATTTGTTTAGCAGAGTGATGGTGTTCGGGAAAAAACTGTCCTTGTTGTTCTGGTGTGCAGTGCTCTATAATGTCGTTTTGAGGGTAGGAGTTGAAACAGTTTATCTTACTTCTTCATAGGATTTATGTGTGTTTTTCCTCTAGGCAGGTTTTTCCTACGTAACCAAGGTTTTTCTGCAGCCCTACCTCAGTAGAATCACATCCACTCTAGAAATAGATCTATATAAGTCTCTCACCTGGCAGCAGGAACCTGCTGGCTGCCAGAAAAGAAAAAAGCCCAGAATCGAGTGGATGTGATTCTATTGAGCTAGGGCTGCAGAAAAACCTTGGTTACGTAGGAAAAACCTGGCTACAGGAAAACACACATAAATCCTATGAAGAAGTAAGAAAATAGATACTATACCTTTTCAGGGAGGATACACACACACACACACACACACACACACACACACACATATATATATATATATATATATATATATATATATATATATATATATATATATATATATTTTCTCAGGTTTTCGCGGGTGTTTGTATGTAGGTCTTTGGTTATTCAGGTCTTCTCCCACGTAAAATTGGAAGTGTCTTGGCGACGTTTCGACGAAGTCTCATTCGTCATCTTCAGGCTGGTGTTCTCGGCTTCGTGCTTCCAGGAGCAATGTGAGATTGCTCCTGGAAGAGACAGCTGCGATCTCACATTGCTCCTGGAAGCACGAAGCCGAGAACACCAGCCTGAAGATGACGAATGAGACTTCGTCGAAACGTCGCCAAGACACTTCCAATTTTACGTGGGAGAAGACCCGAATAACCAAAGACCTACATATATATATATATATATATATATATATATATATATATATATATATATATATATATTTTACATATGAATGTGAAATCACTGCTAACAATTCTTTAGCTGGTCTTTATCCTAAGAACCTAGAATGTTGAAATTTGTGTGGGGTATTCTACAGATAGATTTACAGTCTAAGGCTATTATTTGTGATCACGTAGCGTAAGGTCTGTCTTTCCTCTCCGTTCAAGAAAGCATGAACTCTCAAAACTTCAGTATTTCAAAAGGAAGCTTTTATTGAGAAGAAAGTGTTTGCAAGACAAAAGCAAAGCAGGATCTAAGTTCCCCTTAGGCAATTCCATTACGATATTCAAACCCCTCCCCTCAGTCCGATGTTGAATGAGCCAGTCCACAGGTGCGAAGATGTTGTGAAAAGGGCCATCCTGGGAAGGAGGTAAGGAACTGCTCCCAGGTGCTTCTTTCAGGAGGCTTCAGAGCTGAGACAAAACAGATGGCCCTCCCCCTTACACATTCCCCCAAAGGTCAATCAAAGCATAGGGCAAATAGGTGTCAGAGGTAGGCTTATATACTATGGGATTACAGGATATGTAGGAAACAGGAAGAGGGCAATAAGCGAATAAATGTATCCAGGTCCCCCTCCCTGCAGAAATGGCAGTATCCCGATAGGGATCTGACACCTAGTCAACCAGATGTTTAGACTGGAATTGGCGTTTTATCCCCTATTGAGTTTTTCTCAAGGACCAGTAGTCCTCCTTTAGGGAGAACAGTCCTTCTTTTGTAAGTTCTGACCTCTCTCAAAAAGTGTCCTCCTACATGTCCTCCTTTTCGATATTTGAAGACTAATCTGTAAATCTCCGTATTCGATCGATGCCGATCCGATCCGTTGCGTGTGATGTGACGTATTTGTATTTGACATGACGATTCATCAAGGCTCGGTACAGTGCAGCGAGATGCGATTATGAGACGCATGTGCTCCGCACAGGAGAATTGTTTTGAGAGAGTGCGCTGCGCACAAGAGGCTTTGTTTACTTCTTACCGAAACATGACACGGCACACACGCACGTGTCCTCCTTCTCATTGTAAAAAAGTTGATCACCTTAATCTAGGTATCAGATTTGTTTGATGGTGTTAAAGGTATTGTTCACAAAATCTTGCCGGTCCTTTTGCCATGTCTAATCCCACCCCCACCCCCCCAAAATATTGATGGCTCACCTCTTCCATGTGAGCAACACACATTTAAACACACATTTACTCTCCCACAGAGAGGGACTCCTCAGGGTGCCGTCGGTCAAACCATGTTGACTTGCGACACCCAGGGGGAGAGTCTTCTCTGTGGGGGTACCTGCCCTCTGGAATGAATTGCCCCCGGAGATGCGCACGATCCCCGACCTACGTACCTTTGGCCGTGCCCTTAAGACCCTATTGTTTCAACAGGCTGGACTGGCTTAAAAATGAGTTTTAATTGGGTGTTTGTAGTTTTTAATATAAGGGCCAAATTTCTAATATATTTTAAACTGTTTTTAAATTTTATAGGTATATGTGGTTTTAATATGGCTATACACCGCCCTGAGTCCTTCTGGAGAAGGGCAGTATAAAAATTAAATAATAAATAAATGAATAAATGAATAAATAATAAAAGTGGGTGGGACTTTTATCACCTGGTCTGAGTAGCCATTTTGACATTGATTCCCTCTGTTCCTTCATAGATGCTCCTATGATCTTAATGCTTTCCCCCAGATTTGTTAGTCAGTGTTACTTAGATAGGAGAAGGAGCAAAGCTCCTACACTGAAATTTTATCCCAGTACAATTATGGCTGAGGTTTCTTCCAACAAATTGTGGCTGAGCAGTGCAAGAGATAGCAAATGAAGTGACTGATATTTACATAGAGGTGAGTGCAGAAAAATGTGTGAAAAGATGATGATTAGAAATGGTGGCTTTATGGTACTTCTGAACTGTGTTTAGAACACTGAGATCAGTTGTTAGGCAGAAAGCACTAGCACTTAGACGTATATACCATTCCATAGTGCTTTACGGCCCTCTCTAAGTGATTTACAGAGTGAGCATATTGCCCCCAACAATCTGGGTCCTCATTTTACTGACCTCGGAAGGATGGAAGGCTGAGTCAAGCGCGAGCCTGTCAGGATCGAACTCCAGACTGCAGGCAGTATTTGCCTGCAATACTGCATTTTAACCACTATGCCACCATGTTATATAACTGGATTTAAAGGCTAAAGATGAGAATGCCTCTGTATACAGAATGCTGTAGTATGACTAGGTAATTCAAGGCATTTCCATTTTTAATGATCCTGACTTTTCTTCCCGTGTCTCTGCACTATGTTCTTGAAACTGTCAGGTGTAAAAAAATCAGGACCATTGGTTAGATTGCAGCATAGAAGATTTATTCAACCCTAACCCTAATCAAGCATCAGATAAGGGTTAATGGAATTCAAAGGGAGCTGAACTTGGATTGCTTGTGGCCACGTAAGCACTCTAAGATGATGATGCATTTAACTCCACCCCCAGTTTTTCTCCTACAGAAATAGTCTCACACACAAATGTTGCTTACTGTTTCATCATGGGTCTCCTCATCTTCCCACCTCACACATATGCTTACTGTCTCCTCTCTTCCTAAAACATACACACTTTGGCCTGAAGCTTTGTTGTCTCAAGTGCCCTTAAGAATACTGTGCAAATTGACGTAAAGGGTGGGATAAACAAATGTCTTCAACTAACAAGAGGCATTGAGAGTCTTGAGAAGTTTTGAAGCCTTGACCTGGAGGGTCATGTCTTAGCCTGCCATTGCAATTATTGTATAACATTAAGTGAAGGCATCAGCAACAACTATTGCTGGTAAATTAGTTTCTTATTTTGTATCCTGCTGCTTCAGAATTCAAAATCCAACAACAAGATGACATATAAGGGGGAAATGGTGCTTTCCTTTCAAGTTGTCTTAAAGCTCTGGTCCAACCAAGTGCAAGTCTATCAAACCATTAGCCGTGATACTAATATTGTGTGTATGTGTGTGTAAGAGAGAGAGAGAGAGAGAGAGAGAGAGAGAGAGAGAGAGAGAGAGAGAGAGAGGGAGAGAGAGAGGAGAGGGAGGGGGAGAGAGAGAGAGAGAGAGAGGGAGAGGGAGAGACAGGGAGAGAGAGAGGAGAAGGAGGGAGGGAAAGGGGGAGAGAGAGAGAGAGAACATTATCTTGATGAAGAATATGGAAGCATCTAAGTGGTTTAGAGAAAGTGTACTACTTTCTTTAACAGGATATTGTCTCCTTATCTCTTCTTCATAAGAGATTGTCCTTGACTTTACAACTACAATCGAGCCAAATTTTTTGTTCCTAAGTGATGCATTTGTTAAATGAATTTTGCTCCATTTTACAACCTGTCTTGCCACCAGTGAATCACTGCAGTTGTTAAACTAGCAGCACGGTTCTTAAAGTCTCTTGTTATGTGACCTTCTTTGTTTACAAACCGTTGATTATTTAGTTAAAAACATAATGTTTATTCAGATAAAGAAGTACCCTAAGACCAACCATAATAGGATACCCGTTTTGTAGGTGTTCTCCCAATATCCTGCTTCTCATTGGCCTAGACCAGGGGTGTCAAACTTGCATCGTCACGGCGTCGTCACGTGACGTATTGGGACTTTTTTCTCCTTCGCTAAACCAAGCGGGGGCGGAGCCAGCAGGTGACGCATCTGGTCCGCAACCTGCGAGTTTGACTGGCCTAGACCAATTTCAATATGCTTGTTCATTTTTAATAGTTTCTTTTAGTGTTGGATTAACTATTCTCACCAAGTTCCTCTGCATTCTGTTACACTGACGTGATTGTTGTCAGTAGGAATGACAGCCACTTTAATCTTTGATTCACCAGTACAAATCTGATGTAATTTCATTAAGTGAAACAGATTTGTTCCAGATTTAAATTAATGTAATTCCCTACAAAGCAGAGATAGATAAAAATTGAGACAGCTGCTCACTTATTGATGCAGAACCAGGCATTAAATAAGAAAAAAAAAATGTGTTTATTTTCTTCCCTCTTGCTCATTAAAAATGTATCACCTACATTACAATAGCATAAGCCCGAGTTCAATCAGGTTTCTTCCTTTGTTTCTTTCTTGTAGAAACCTAATAATTTTTCTTTAGGGCATATCCTGATTTCCTGTTTGCTAGAGTGGGCACCAACAAATGTTTTGAGGAGGGAAGCAGAAATTTGTCTTTTTCTCATCTTCCTTGCATCTTAAATGTAACTTTCTGGCATGGTTTTTTGCTGAATTTTAAATAAGTCCTTTCATCATGTGTCACCTTGTAGGCGTTGTCCATTTCAACTGGTGTGTTTTAGTTCACTGGCTACCTCACAGAGGAAAAGTCACCCTTTAATGCAGTCACTTGCACTACTATCTTTTTCACCAGCTTTCTGGATGCGTTTTAAGCAGAGGTGGGATTCAGCCAGTTCGGACTGGTTCAGGCAAACTGGATGCTAATTTTACATCTGGTTCATCGAACCAGTAGTTGCAAGGACTGGCTGGCCCCGCCCACCCCACCCCACTCCTCCCAGGAGTCTCCACATGGTCTGTTTTGGATGTCAGGTAAGTGCAGCAAAAGCACGGAAGCTCTGGGAGGGTGAAAATTGGGCCTCCCGGAAGTTCCAGAAGTTTTTTTTCTTTTTTTTTTTAATTTGATTTATATGCCGCCCTTCTCCGGAGACTCAGAGCGGCTTACAATGCATTAAGCAATAGCCTTCATTCTTTTGTATATTTTATACAAAGTCAGCTTATTGCCCCCACAAACTGGGTCCTCATTTAACCTACCTTAGAAAGGATGGAAGGCTGAGTCAACCTTGAGCCTTGGAGAGATTCGAACCAGTAGAAACTGCAGGCAGCTGTGTTAATAACAGGGTGCTTAGACCACTGTACTATCAAGGCTCTTTTGAAGTCCGAAAACAGGCCCGTTTCCAGCTTCCAGAGGGCCTCTGGAGACTGGGTGAGGCTGTTTTTGCCCTCCTGGAGGCTCAAGAAAAGCCTCCGGAGCTTGGGGAGGGTGAAAACTTCCCTTCCCCGTTGGCACCTATCCCAAAGACCTGGGATAGACAGGTGTTTTTGCTCCATGGTGTTAAAGGTACTGTCACAAAATATAAGCTCCCCTCCCCAATTTCTGTATATTTGTGATGAGTAAACACCTTTTTTTCTAGTAGTACTACAGCTGCTGACTCTGGTTGTTCAGCCAACAGTCCTGAGCCCTGTCCAGGAACTCAAATGCCTAGGACAGTCCTTGTTGACCCAGGTGATGACTAATCCAGCAGAGCAGCGGTCCCCAACCTTTTTGGCACCAGGGAATGGCTTTGTAGAAGACAATTTTTCCATGGACCATAGGGGGACGGTTTTGGTTTCGCTCACTCATCCATTGCTAATCTCCAGCTGTGCACCCTGGTTCCTAACAGGCCCGGGGGGGTGGTACCCTTGCAGTAGGGTTTTTTGTAAATTATGTCCCATCATATTTTTTTTTTATGAAAGAAACATTTTCATCTGGGTCCTCTGATGAGACCTGTTGAGTATGGTTGAACTTCTGGCATAGTTCTCATCTTCCTCAGGGCACACAAGTCCCACAACCATATCAAGGTACCGGCTCACTGTTTTATATTTACTTATTTTATTTATTGTATATGCCATCCAACTCACTGTCCCAAGCAACTCCAAAATGAACAATATAGTGGTGATGGACCAAGCTGTTTAGTATTTATGCTAGATGTAATTCTTGATCTTTGCTTGGATTCCAGATCTCATTTGCAGGGTAGACTATCCCAGGTCATGTTCTAGATCAGGGGTGTCAGACTCAATTTCATTGAGGGCCACATCAGGTTTGTGTGTTTGACCTCAGTGGGCTGTTGTGTGTTTGAACTCAGGGGGCTGGGTGGGCATGGCCAGGGTGGGTGTGGCCAACTCAACATCAGTCGTGTTAGGGGCGCCTGTATTGGCCCAAGCACTTTGCCAGCAAAATCGGGCTTCTGAGCTCTGTTTTCAGTTCAACAGCCTCCTGCAACTCTCTGCCAGTGAAAACAGAGCCCAGGACGGCCACCAGCGGCCCTCCTGAGCTCCATTTTTGCTGGCAGAGAGGCACAACAGGCTGGTCCTTCAAT
This sequence comes from Arizona elegans, assembly GCA_022577455.1. NCBI lineage: Eukaryota > Metazoa > Chordata > Lepidosauria > Squamata > Colubridae > Arizona > Arizona elegans. Next base: position 85,137,677 of record JAKOOJ010000008.1, on the reverse strand, counting down.
GTTTCCAGAGTGGCCCCATGGGCCAGATCTAAGTACCCTGTGGGACAGATCTGGCCTGCGGGCCTTGAGTTTGACACCCGTGTTCTAGATCAGGGGTCTCCAAGCTTGGCAACTTTAAGACTTGTGGCCCTCAACTCCCAGAAGCTTTGCTGGCTGAGGAACTCTGGGAATTGAAGTCCACAAGTCTTAAAGTTACCAAGGTTGGAGAGCCCTGTTCTAGATTAACAAGAGAGAGGAACTGTTAGAAGATATAGAAATACTACTTTTTGCTGTATGCATACTGATCATGAAATAATAACCTGATGTAAATCATTCAAACAAAATATTTTGATGCCTAGTATTTCTCTTACTTCCACCATACAGGAATATACAAAGTTCCATAGAAGTGAATTATTTGTACTGTTCTCTACAAAATAAGCGCAAATACTTTCAGAGGCAACCTCTTTCAACAAAGCTTTAAAGTAAACTTTATAGAAAGTTTGCTTTCTTCGTCTTAAAATTGCATTCAGAGCAACTCATATTAAAAAGAGAAAGGAAATGCGCTGAAGAGACAATGAAAAGATATAATAAAATGCAGGGAAGCAAAGGCAAATATAACCTCAAGAGTCGAAATTCATAAAAAGATACAATATCCATATCATGCCCACAGTTGTGTCTTATAAAGAACAGAACATAGTACTAAGAAACTTTGGACGGGGAGCTGGAGAATTCGGAGGTTGAAGAACTGTGGACTAATTTAAAGAAACATACATCACCAGTAGACGCCTAGCCTATTAAAGATGATTGAAACCTCATCTAGCTAAACCCATCTCCTGATCTTGAGAAATACCAAAACTACTTTAATGAACACCTCTGAAGAGATCAAGTTAGCATTCCAGGTCCTTTGGGAAAAGATTATTGGGAGACACCCCATCCCCCCAAAAAGAAAGCTTCTTTAAAATGAAGGAAAGAGGAATCAAAAGGAGGAGGGGGAGGAAGAAGAGAAAAGAAACATCTGGAAATTGACCTCTACTGTCTACTCCCTTGTCCAAATGCTGTCCAATCTTGCTGAAATTCTTTGTCCAATTCCCTTGTCCAATCTGCTGAAATTCTTTTAGCAAAAGAAAGCTCTCCCACCTTCCAAGGACATCTGTTCCATTGTCAGATCACTCTTATCATTAGGAACCTTCTCCTAATATTTATCTGAATTCGGCTTCCCTGTAATTTCCTTTACCTCCTTCTCCCAAATCACCTCCTTCCCATTGGCTGAATATAAAAGCAGGAAGACATAATTTCCGTGTGCCCATCCCAACGCAATGGGAATCTGTTGAATATTCAGAGATTTACATCTTGAGTTCCTATATAATTATTGACACCTTCTCACCATTGATAGTCTACTCTGGTACAGCTGCCGTGGAACATGTGTACATTATTGTTGCCAGCGCAGGCTGATTGGCATTCATGCATGAGTGTCTTTTTATTTTCTCCTTGGCTGCTGAGAGTAGCTTGGAAACTAAAGAGCTTCATCTATTAGGCGTGACAGATTTCTATTTAGCGGTAAATGGCTGACCTTGCTTAGACTCCCTCATCCATTCCTATCACAACCACCCCTCCCTCTTCAGATGAAAGATTCTGCTTAACTCCAGTTTCCTGTCTGTTGCCTTGGAAACATGGACAAAGCAACTTGGCTAAGAGAATATTTAATAAGGGGATAGCTCTGTTTTAAGGATGGAGGGTGTGTATGCATGCAGGTGCTTTAGAGTAGCCATAGGTTTGAGCAGTTTTGATCAATCAATCAGAATAGAGCAGGAAGGGACCTTGGAGGTCTTCTAGTCCAACCTCCTGCTCAAGCAGGAGAACCTATACCATGGGTGGCAAACTTGCGGTGCAGCGGTGAAATCCATTTACCTTCGCTACTGGTTCGGGAATGGGAGCATGTGCACCTCTTCTGTGCATGCAAAGAGCCTTCTGTGCATGTGCAGGGGGTAAAAAACGGGATGTAATGATGTCCTGGTGGGTGGGCGGAGCCTCCCACCACTGGCGCTATCGGTTCATACGATCCGGATAGATGCGGTTGGATTTCACCGCTGTTCGCAGTGTCACATTGCTGTCATGTGACATATCGCAACATTTTCTCCCTTTGCAGAGCTGGGGTGGGAGTGCCTTGAGCGTGACGCATCTGGCCCGCGGGCCGCCAGTTTGACACCCCTGCTCTATACCATTTCAGACAAGTGACTACCCAGTCACTTCTTAAAAACCTCCAGTGTGGGAGCACCTACAACTTCTGAAGGCAAGCTGTTACACTGGTTAATTGTTCTCAGTGTTAGGAAGTTTCTCCTTAATTTTAGGTTGCTTTCCCCCTTGATTATTTTCCATTTGTTGTTTCTTGTCCTGCCCTCTGTTGCTTTGGAAAATCAGATGACCCCCCTCCTCTTTGTGGCAGCCTCTCAAATACTGGAATACAGCTATCATATTATTATATTTGCAAGTTCAAATCTCACCAGGCTCAGGGTTGACTCAGCCTTCCATCCTTCCGAGGTAGGTAAAATGAGGACCCAGTTTGTGGGGGCAATAAGCTGACTTTGCATAAAAACAGAACACCGCTTGGGGGTGGGGGGCAAAAGCCCTACTAAGCAGGTATATACAAAAGTATGAAGGCTATTGCTTAACGCATTGTAAGCCGCCTTGGGTCTCCAGAGAAGGGCGGCATATAAATTGAACCAATAAATAAAATAAATAAAATCATGTCCCCTTAGTCCTTCTTTTTTCTGGACTAGAAGGAAGACTTTTCCTTCAAAAGGAAGGTGTCCCAGACAAATGTAGACATGGTGAGCATGGTCCCTGGGAAATAGTCTCTTACATAAATATAGTAGTTATGAGTTAAAACATACTTAAATGCTTATGCCAACCCACTTCATTTCTATCGGACTTGTAAACAATGCATAGAGCCCAAAGTTAACATTACACCATAATTGTACTGTCAAACTTTCCAATGAAGTGAGATTAAGGTTTACTTTCCAGAAGGTTTAGGCATATGTAAAAGACTTTCTTGGCTAATAAAGCTGATGTTTTCATTTTTCCCCCCTGCTATTATATTGGGAAATATGTGTATGCTAGTTAACTGGAAAGCTTGGGCTCGTGAAATCATTCACTGTGAATGTTGAAGGCTTCTCTCTCTCTCTCTCTCTCTCTCTCTCTCTCTCTCTCTCTCTCTCTCTCTCTCTCTCTCTCTCTCTCTCTCTCCCTCCCTCCCTCCCTCCCTCCCTCCCTCCCTCCCTCCCCCCCTCTCTCCCACTCCCACTCCTACTCTTCCTTTAGCATTGTCTATGGAGATTCTCAGTCATCCAGGTCATGGTTGTCCCAAAGGTGCTTTTTTCAAAAGGCAACTTTCTCATCCAAGAAACTTCTTCAGCTCTGACTGGATGGTGGGAATTTTTTTTCCCTCCCACCATCTAGTCACAGCTAAAGAAGCTTATTGGATGAGAAGTGAAACGTCTTCAAAGAAAAACCAGAAAGTCCAGTTGCCCCTTGGGGGAAAAAACAAAACAAAACATCTTTGAGTTCCTTTAGAGTTGAAAAAATCCAAGGGCAGTCTTCCTTAAGAGACCCAGCTGCTATCTTAAATGTATCTGCTCTGGGCCTTTTAGTGATGTGACTCCAACCATAGCTGTTTACCAAGCTATTGCAGGAATCTTAACTTCTAAGGAGGAGATGCAGCTCTATGTCTCAGAGGTTGTCCACTCTTGCTCTACTGATGCATAAGACAGCAATAAAAGATCACCATACCACATCCTAGGAAGCTGCTGAGGACCAGCAGAGCAGTGCTATCTGTTCTGCTGAACTGGAAATCAGTTGGCGTTTTAAATTCCCGTAGTTATTTTTGTCTTGACTTTAGTTTAAGGACAAGGATTTTTAGATTTTTTTAAAAAAAATCCTCTGTAAAACCATTCCTAATAATAATAATCGTAATAATAATAATAGACCTCGGAAATGGAAGCATTTCCATTTCCCAGGTCCATCCTTTGCTAATGAAATGGTTATAAATACCTAGGCATATTGGAAATGGATAGCATCTTGAATGGAAAAGTCAAAGAGTCAATGCAAAAGGAATACATCAGGAGGATCTGCAAAATATTAAAATCAAAACTGAATGCTGGAAACATAATTAAAGCCATTAATACATGGGCAGTTCCAGTGATACGCTACCCAGCTGGAATCATCAACTGGACTGTGGCTGAATTGGAAAACCTGGACCGGAAAACGTGTAAACTTTTGAATATGTACCACGCTTTACATCCACAAAGTGACAACGACAGGTTGTACCTGCCAAGAAGAATAGGGGGCAGAGGGCTATTGCAAATCCATCAAACTGCAGAAGAAGAAAAACGAAGTTTGAATGATTGCTGCAGGCTGTGAAAATGGAGAACATAATAAAAACAACAGAAACAAAGGCAGAATATAAGGAAAAACAGTTGAATGACAGATTAAATGGATGGAAAACCAAAGCTCTGCATGGACAACACTTGAAAAACATTGAAGGAAAATGTGATGACAACTTGACATGGGACCATGTCAAGAGAGGTCCATCAAGAAAGAAATGGAAGGTTTAATACTTGCTGCTCAAGAACAAGCACTACAAACTAATGCCACGAAAGCAAAGATACAAAAATCCACTGACAATCCAAACTGCCGACTTTGCAACGACAAAGTTGAAACTGTTTCACACTTAATATGTGAGTGCAGCAAAATCGTGCAAACGATTGCTAAATTAGTCCACTGGTCATTATGTAAAAAATACGACATACCTGTATCCGAAATTTCATGGGAGCACAAATTGGAAAAAGTTATCAAAAATGAGGCAGTGAAGATATTGTAGGACTTTCGAATACAGATGGATCATCATTTGAAACATAACATGCCAGATATCACGGTTTTCAAAGGCCGAAGTATACAGTTTATTGACATCGCTGTACCAGGAGACGCCAGAATCGAAGAAAAAGAACTGGAAAAAAATCACGAAATATTGTGACCTGGCCATTGAAACTACACGGCAATGAATGAAACATGTAACAGTGATACCCATTGTAATTGGGGCACTTAGTACCATGTCCATTATGCTTCTAGTAAGGAGGGAAAAAATAAAATGTTTCTTAATATATGTTCTTCAGGAATATCTCACAGACATACAGACAGTAGCATCAGTAATATATATTTTTAGATTTACATCCTGGATTTCTTCCAGTAGCTCAAGGTGATATATACTGCACTCTCTCCTTCTGCTCCAAATTTTCCCCACTGCAATAATCCTTGAAGATGGGTTGGGCTGAAAGAAAATAACAGGTCTGTGACTTCAGATAGACTACAACCCAGTATGTCATCCCAAAGGTGTTGTGGTCCACCAGCAGCCTGCAGAGCTGGCATCGGAGTCGGACAGCGATGAGGCTGAGGAAGAACATGGGCCAGTCCTGGAGGCTGCGGAAGGCCCGGATGAGGGCTCTGCGTCAGAAGCAGAGATGGAGCCAGGGCTATCGGGGAGTGAGGTGTGGACTCCAGAGCCTCCAGAGACTGATAGGAGTGAGGCAAAGGAACAGGAGGAGCCTGTTCCTAATGCACGCACGAGAAGAGCTGCCAGAAGGCAAGAGTAGCTCAAGCAAAGAGGACAACTCAGGAGTAGGGCCAAGAGATGATTGGCCCCTCCCATAAGGCTTAAAACAGACCAGTAACGGCGTTTGGGCTTTGCCAGAAAACAACGTTGGTAGCTTTGTCTTCTTCTTCGTCTACGTCTTGTATTTATTTTTGTATCTGTGACTTCTGAACATTTGCCAAGAAAGGCCTTTGGCAGTTTGCCTAATTGGACCAAGGTTTGCGATAGGACTGAGGAATTTGTGTTGGGAGGAATTTGCTTTAATTTAGTTGAACGAAGCTGGGAATGAAGTAATTCTCAGCTGTTCGAATAAACTTTTTTGTTTTTTTCACTGACTGATTTTCCTATTACTTACTTGGGCCTGGGTCACAACAGAGGGCTGTAAAGCACTGTGAAGCAGTATATAAATTTAAGTGCTGTTGCTATTCATGGCTGGTTTAAGGAAATTGGAATTAAAATTAGATTAAAACCATTGAGTTTTATTCAGAAAAGAAATGGAAATACGGTGGTATTTTACTGCATTTTTTTCTGCTTTAGAAGTATGTTTGTTTGTTTTTTTAAGATACGGGAGACAAAAATGAAATATTCTTGGAAGAAAAATCTCGCTCAGTTTCATCCCCCAAGATGGCATTTTATAGAGGAAGTCAAATCATTATAACCTTGACAGTATATTAGGAATAGTCACAAGGGTATAAACATCCACCTCTCTTAAGTAATTTCTTCAGTGGATTAGTGATGGTTGAGCTATTGCTAGAATCAGATACACATGGATATTTGTTCCAGTAATTCTGAGAAATTATAGGCAACTTGAACCAAACGTGTCCCTGAATCCCACAAACATTTTTTTAAGATACGAGGGTAGGCAGGAAAAAGAGGGAAAATGCATCCTTTTTCTTTTGTTCTGCACTGTTTTTATTCAGAAGTGTAGTTGAGGGACAGCTCTCTCAAAGCAGAAAACTGGAGTATTTGTGAAGAATCTATTTTGGCACAGAATAAAAATAAAATGGGAAACGGCAACCGAGCAGACAACGATAGGCCCAACATCCAGTAAATTTCATGTTGATGTAACACAAAACATCACTTTCTTTGGGGTACCCAGGGGTGGGCTTCAAAAATTTTAGCAAGGGGTTCTCTGCCAGGTTCCTGGGTGGGCGTGGCCATGGTGGGCATAGCCTAGTCGGCCTCCTGTACCATGGCGGTGGGTGTTTTTGCCCTCCCCAGGCTCTGGAGGCTTTCTTCGAGCCTCTGGGAGGCCAAAAACGGCCTCCCCAGGCTTCAGAGGCCCTCTGGAGGCTGGAAACCGGCCCATTTCCGGCCTTTCTGAGCTTCCGGTAGGCCCATTTTTCACCCTCCCCAAGCCTCTGCTCTTGCCCTGCACTTACCTACATCCAAAATGGGCCACATGGGGACTCCTGATAGGGTGGGCGGGCCCAGCCAGGAGTGGGATTTGGGGTTCTCCGAACTGCACATAATCTTAGCTAGAGGTTCTCCTGAACCCCCAGCAGCCCACTGTTGGGGGTACCTCAAACTAATGAACCAAGTTTTAAAACATAGTTCTCTGATATGTATCTGAAACCTTCCAAATTTTATGAAAAGTCTTCAATCTGGTGTCTTCCAGAGCCATTAGCTGAATGGCTAATTAGCTCCTTTAAAAAAAAAATGCTGCAAAAGAACCTGATTAAAACTGAGCTAGAAATCCATTGGAAAGTGGACTTTCAAGGCCTACAGGAAACCCATAGGTATTAGGTAAAATGTGTGCAAAACAGGATGTCCTGCTGTTTTTATATATTGTCTAAGATCAATCTCTATGGAGATTCTCAGTCATTCGGGTCATGCTTGTCCCAAAGGTGCTTTTTTTCAAGAGGCAACTGGACTTTCTGGTTTTTCTTTGAAGACGTTTCACTTCTCATCCAAGGAGCTTCTTCAGCTCTGACTGGATGGTGGGGAACGGAAGGATTTATATTTCTTGCATACAACATTCTTTAAGATAAATCTCGTCTAAGATCAACCATACTATTAAATCATGTTGTTTTTTGGGGGGGGCTTTGCCTTGGTGTGTTGTAGGAATCTAGCCAATGGAGTTAGTAAATTATAATTTGGTTCTCTCTCTCTCTCTCTCTCTCTCTCTCTCTCCCTCCCCCCCTCCCTCCCTCCCTCCCTTTCTTTCTCCATCTCCCTCTCTCTCCCCCTTTCTTTCTCCCTCTCTCTCCTCCCTCTCTCTCTTTCTCTCTCCCCCTCTTTCTCTCCCCCTCCCTCCCTCCCTTTCTCTCTCTCTCTCACACTCACTCTCACACTCTCTCTTTCCCTCCCTCCCTCCCTTTCTCTCTCTCTTTCTCTCTCTCTCTCTCCCCCTCCCTCCTTCTCTCTCCCTTCCTCTCCCTCACTCTCCATCTCTCTACACACACACACACACACACACACACACACACACTTTATTAGATGTGTGGCAGGAAGTGTATCTAGGGTCATGACAGTTTACAAGAGTATTAGTGGAGTCTTTGATACTCCCTGGTTTTGTTGAAGATGGGTCACTTCCAAACTAGGTAACATTATCAGTGCTAGGCTAGGTGCTAAGATATGTAATATTTTTATTTTTGGCTTCTTTGGGAGGCATTATGAAACAAAACTTTCTGGGAGAACCTATCATGTTCATTTTTTTAAATTAAACCTCCTCTCATTGATGCCACTGAAAAGGTTTTTTTTTTTTTTTTGATAGTTAATTTAGAGGCAATGACCAAAACACCCATTGCCCCAATTCAGCTATTTTGCCACTCAAGTGCTTTGGTACATTATTACAGTAGACTGTGGAGAACCAACCAATGTCTGGGAAGACCATATGCAAGTGAAGAGTTGCTTACCTCTGCTTTATTATGCAGTATAAATACAAGCAATTATTTGTTCAGTAAAAGGTGGTGAAGCGTTCCATGGTTTAGCCTGATTTAAATGCAAAGAATTCCCATATGAGACACAGAATAGTTTCTCTATCTCCCCACTCCCCCTTTTTTTCTGCAGAGTTTGAAGAAGTGTTTTTTTTTTTGTTTTTTTTTACGGAACAGTATAGTTTGGAGACCGTAATGCAGATGTAGATTTATGCACCAAATATATGCAGAGTCATCTTAAAACAGTGATGGCTAACCTTTTTGCCATCGCGTGCCAAAAGCGGGGGGGAGCACAGGAGGCTCACATGCATGCGTGCCCACACCCAAAATTCTATGCGTCCCGCCCCCCAGCACATGCGTGCGCACCCCCCTGTGCTTCCCCCGCTTTTGGCACGTGATGGCCTGGTGGGCCCGATAGGCCCGTTTTTTGCCCTCTGCAGGCTCCAGAGGCTTTCTAGGAGCCTGGGGAGGGTGAAAACGGCCTCCCCCCCCCCCCGGGAGGCCCTCTGGACTTCCGATAGGACAGGAAGACCTGTTTTTCACCCTCCCCAGGCTCCAGAGCCTTTCTAGGAGTCTGGGGAAAGCAAAAATGGCCTTCCCCACACCCCCTGGAGGCCCTCCGGGGGCCAGAAACAGCCCATTTCCAAACTCCTGGTGGGCCCAGAAGGCCCAAAAATTAGCTGGCCAGTGCACGCATGCACACCAGAGCTGAGCTCGTATGCCCACTGATATGGCTCCACGTGCCATCTGTAGCAGGCGTGCCATAGGTTCGCCATCATGGTCCTAAAACATCAGTTTCCACTCTTGTAATAGTTTAATACTATTACAAATAAAGTATGTAAAATACTGCTCCCTGAATCCAGTGGTAGGATTCAGCCGGTTCTCTCCGGATCGGGCGAACCGGTAGCGGCGACTGCGGGAGGCTCCGCCCATCTGCCCGGATGTAATGCACGAACACTGTGCAAGCACAGATGAAGCGACCTGGTAGGGAAGCTAAGTGAAACCCACCGTTGCCTGAATCCCAATCATAATATCTATGACACTTATGACTGTATGACTGTAACCTTGCTGCTGGTATCCTGTTTCCCTATGACTATCCCTATGTTGACTGTTTCCCTATGACTATCCCTATGTTGACTGTTTCCCTATGACTATCGTTAAGTGTTGTACCTTATGATTCTTGACGAATGTATCTTTTCTTTTATGTACACCAAGAGCTTATACACCAAGACAAATTCCTTGTGTGTCCAATCACACTTGGCCAATGAAGAATTCTATTTTAGTCATAACATTAATTACAGTGATTATTTCTGATCTGCCTCCTAATGCATCATATATTTTCTTCACAGCATTTAGGTTCATTCTCTTGTTATTTCTATAAAAAAGAGAGATAAATGTACTCTGAATGTGTGTGTTTGTGTGTCTATGTGCGTACCAATTGTCGATATACTGAAATAAGACTAATATTGTTTTCAGTTATCAACAGTTAGAGAAACGTTCCTCAGTTCCACACATCCTCGTTGGACAGATAAGAAATTCATTACTTTTTTTTTTTTTAATCCATTGTAACATTCTTTTCGTGCTGGTCGTTTTTATGTGAATTTCTGATTCCACACGTCTGCTGTTTGAATGTTCTGCATGGTGTACTCTTAAGTTCTGCCTGAGGCATTTTGTCTGTCTGCCACTTTATATATATCATGACTCAAGAGAAGAAAAAAACAGCCGGTAAAGGTAGAAAACAGGACGTTGTACATGCAGCTGCTTTGCATTCAGTGACATTTGTTCTTTAGTTTCACTTAGCTGAAATAGATGTTTCCAGACTTGCTGGTCCATCCCCTCCCCCCCCCCCTCCACTTGATAAAAGCGTATTGCAGTTTGTTTCAAAAGAGTTGAACTATTTTTCTATGAAAGGAGAGGTTATTCAGTAAAAATGATTGGCACCTATTTAAGCAGATAAAGGAGAAGTGGTTATGATTAAGATTAGAGTCTCAAAACTAACTCCTCCCTTCCTCCCTTCCTCCCATTTTAACCACACTTCACCCAAACACAAGTCTAGCACTTCCTTCCTTCCTTCCTTCCTTCCTTCCTTCCTTCCTTTCTGTCTCCAGGAGGTGGGGGATGTTTTTACCAACTCAATGATAATTCTATTTCACATTCTATGATCTTGGCAACAATAAAAAATAAAATAAAATACTTTTTAAGTAATTAAAATCAAGCTAAGGATGTAAAAATATTTATCACCAACCAGGAGTGAAATGCTCCCAGTTCGGACCGGATCACTAGATCCGGTAGCAATGGTGGCGGGTGGTTCAGAGAACCGGTAGCAAAAATCGCTGCCGCCCCACCCCCACCATGCCCAGCTGAGCCGCACGATTATCAGAGGCTTTTTAAAAAAAACTTTTAAAAGCATTTTTTCTACAACCTCTTCCGATGAAAAAATGCTTTTAAAAGTAAAAAAAAAAAAAGCCTCTGATGATCGCGCTGCTCAGCTGGGATCGTCAGAGGCTTTTCAAAGCATTTTTTTCTGCAACCTCTTGGCCGAAGAGGTGGTAAAAAAAAATGCTTTGAAAAGTCTCTGACGATCCCAGCTGAGTTCCCTGGTCGGCAGAGAAGCTTTTCACAGCATTAGAAAAAATGCTTTGAAAAGTTTTTTTTTAAAAGTTGGCCACGCCCACCCAGTCACATTACCCCACCACCAAGCCACGCCCACAGAACTGGTAGTAACAGATTTTACATTTCACCCCTGCTGCCAACCCTTCATAAATACGTTTTTGAGATTTGCTGCCACAGCCCTCCTATTCTCAGCTATGCCCTTTTACTTATTTATCTGTTTGGGACTGATTTTGAAAACCTAAAACAGGTTTGGATCTGGTTAATATTTGGAGAGGAGACCAGCAAGAATTCATAGCAGAATCTGAGGCTAATCTGAGAAGTAAAAAGAAAACAAATTAATTAATCAAAGAAGAAAGCAGGGGCAAACCCTTTCCATAGTAAATCAATACAATGCACAGGTCCATTAATTCAGCAGGAGTCAAACTCTACTTGAAGAAAACTACCTACTTATAAACTACTTTTACTGCATTTTCCAAGTAAAGAGAACTTTGAAATACTGTATTTTACAGAAAAAAAAAGTTGACAGTACAAATTTTGGAAGCGCCTATTGGTATATTCTGTACAAACTAGGTACCGTGTTTTCCCGAAAATAAGATCCTGTCTTATATTTTTTTTGAACCCCAAATAAGCGCTTGGCCTTATTTTCGGGGAGGTCTTATTATTTTGGGGCATGTGGAGGAAACCAGAGGAAATGGCGGGGACCGGCTGCACATGCATTTAAATATTTTCGGGGAGGGCTTATTTTCAGGGAGGGCTTATTTTAGTGCATGCACTCAAAAGCCCGATTGGGCTTATTATCAGGGGATGTCTTATTTTCAGGGAAACTAGGTTGATACCTTGAAATTCTAAACAGGGATTATCCTACTTTTGACTTTGGAAGCTGATGGCCTACGATGAAAACTATTAATAACCAATTATTTTTCCTCCTTCTCCTCTCCTCTTGCACTTCCCGGACAGGTGTTATAGCAGTATTGTTTCTGTTGCAATTAATGGGAAAATTTTCTTTTCAAAAGCAGGCAGCTTAGAGAGTAGAAATAATGTTCTTATTTGGGCCTGAAGTGCTGGGTTATTTACATGCAGGTCAGTTTCAACCCACTGAATCTCTTCTCTCCAGAATAACGTGAGCCTTCAAATCATTCTGAATAGACAATACATATAGATTCCTGCAGGCCTCTCAATTTGATTACATTTATGGTTGGATTCACAAAATTTATTTTGGATGGGAGAAAGAAAGGGGGAGGCGGAATAAGGAACGCACATCAATTATCTGAGACCAAAAGAAATACACACAGCAATTTTCATATAACTCATGATGAAAAAAAATGCATAACCAAATGCAATTATTCCTTTTGTGCAAAGGCAAATAAAGTTGGTTTCAAATACCCAATGGTGAAATAAAATTGTAACCAAATGCAATTACCACCTTGAACTTGAAAAGATCCAAGCTAGCGTGATTATAAAATCCCAGGGCAAAAAAATTAATGAAGAAATAATGAAAGACACTATTGGAAACCTACCCCATCAGCCCCAATTTTCATGCATGTCACTGTTCTTGATTTCATTTTCCTAAAATCTGAACAAGAAACAATACCACACCAGATAATGTGGCTGCCGGATATGAATACATGTCATGAAGATACTGAAAAAAAATATTTTCTTTGTAGGTTTTGAACGAGACCAGCTCTGGGGTCTCTCCAAAATCAACATCCAAAATCTTTAAATAAAGTAGACAGCATCTACTATGCTTTGGAAACTTCCTACACAATGTAGATCAGAATTTCTCAACCTCAGGAACAGATGAATAAATGGGGACAGTAGCAAAGGAATGATAGGCATGTCATTTTGTCAAGCATGTATAAGATAACAGATATAAGTATAAACATGACTGAATACATGAAACATATATGAATAAATGAGGGCATTAGGTCAGGGGCGGTAGGCATGCTGGTGCTCTTATGCACGGCCCTTACAGACCTCTTAGGAATGGGGTGAGGTCGACAGTAGACAGTCTAAGGTTAAAGTTTTGGGGTTTTGGGAAGTAACCACAGAGTCAGGTAGTGCATTACAGGCATTGACCACTCTGTTGTTGAAGTTTGTACCTATTGTGTGCTCATGTATTATTGCAGTTGAAACTGAAGTAGTCATTGACAGGTAGGACATTGTCCACATGTCTTATGGTTCCTGAGGTTGAGAGAGACTGATCTAGATCACAGATCACCAACCCCTGGTCCATGGGCCAGAACGTCCATGGACCAGCACTGGTTCACGGCATGCCAGAAACTGAGCCATGCAAACCAGTGAAGCCCCAACTGTGGGATGCAGGCAGTATGTGAAACCACTCCCCTTCCACTGTCTTTGGAAAAACCTTTCTCCATGGAAACTGGTCCCTGGTGCCCAAACGTTTGGAGGCTACTGATCTAGATAATGGTAGCTTTTGAATTTTAATTTTTCATTTCTGCTCCAGGAAAATGTGGAATTTGAGATAAAGTTTCGAGATTCTATTATGGAAGATTTTACTATGTCGTAACATGGTGGAGACTGAAAATTGTAGGAACCCAGTATTTTTATTTTGTATTTTGCTCTACTGGAAAGAAGCTGGCCATGACGCTATTCTTGAAACGAGGGCTGAGTTGTCCTAGCTGGCTGATTCTTGTTGTTTTTAAAGATATCAACATATTAGCATTGAAGGGTTAAACAGAAGAAAGATAGAGTTTCAGAGCATTCTAATAACCTTCTAAGATGCCCAGGTGAAGCCACAAGCACATAGCATATGGGAGAGTTGTCTGGATGTGACTTTGTTCAAGTTCACTTGGAGTTTTAAATGGTGTGGGAGAAATAGAGCTGACACATATGTCTCTTGCTGTATATATAATAAACCCTTTTAAGTCAAACAAAATCTAATTCAACTTACCCAGTCAAGTTTGGAGCATTGATTTAGATTGAGGCAACAATGCAAATCAGTTCAGAAAATTCATTCATTCATTAAGCCACTATAATTTATTTTTCAAAGCAGGTCGGCTTTGATTTGGATTTTTGTGCACGAATGCAAAAACTGTCAAATCACCTGATTCGGTAGACTTGATTCTACCGAATCAATGGGATTCCCCCATTCACTCAAATCTCCAAATCACACCTGCTATGTCTTAGCCAGTAGTGGGATTCTTTTTTTTTTTACTACCGGTTCTGTGAGCATGGCTTGGTGGGCGTGGCTTGGTGAGTGTGGCAGGGGAAGGATACTGTAAAATCTCCATTTCCTCCTGATCAGCTGGGACTCAGGAAGCAGAGAATAGATGGGGGCAGGGCCAGTCAGAGGTAGCATTTACCAGTGCTCTAAACTACTCAAAATTCCTGCTTCCAGAACTGGTCAGAACCTGCTGAATACCACCTCGGGTCTTAGCGTACAGAGATTAGCAGATCAATGGGTTAGTTTAGTTCTATTTAGTTCTGCTTTTGCAGATCGATTTCCAGGCAAAGGACCAATAGAAGAGAATATTTGTATTTTAGGATTGAACTGTGGGGTTCTTGTTGCTCTCTGAGCTTGATTGTTTGTTTGCAGACATCTCATTCCCCAACAGGAGCCTGGATAGCTCTGCAGACAAGGCACTGTAATTTAACACCAGCTGTCTGCAATTAAAGTAAGTTCAAATCTTGCTAGGCTCAAGGTTGACTCAGCCCTCCATCCTTTCTAAGGTAGGTAAATTGAGGACCCAGTTTGTGGGGGCAATAAGCTGACTTTGTATAAATATACAAAAGTATGAAGGCTATTGCTTAATGCACTGTAAGCCGCCCTGAGTCTCCAGGGAAGGGCGGCATATAAATCAAATTAAAATAAAATAAAATAAAAAATAAACTAGCTAACCATCATCATGTTTTACAAATCTGGCAGCATCTTTTCCAACTAACATTTTTATCAAAAAGCAAAAACTATACCCTAGTTTCCCAAAAGCTTATTATGGTTATGAAAAAGGTGCTAGCAGATTTCTTCTAAGTTTGTCCTAATATAGATTCTCCTTCTACAATGTCCAGCAAATTTTTGTAATCAGATCTTTGATTAAATAAGCATAGAAAAAATTCCCAGGTGGGACCTAAATGAACGAGAAATTCACACGTTTTTTATATTGTACTAGGTACTTCAGGGTTTTCTTTTTTTTTTTTTTTTTTATGTTTAAAATACCAGAAACTCCAGCCATTTTTAATACCAGATAGTATTTCTTCTTCTCCAGAATTCCCTCCATTCGCATGAAACTATATTAATATCTTGAAATTCTGCATTATTAAGTTCTGATTTTCTTTTTTGGTTTATTTGGGTGCGGGGAGTTTGGCAGGGAGTATATATTGGTATAACTCCTGCACATGTACCGTGTTTCCCCGAAAATAAGACCCTGTTTTATTCTTTTCTTTTTTTCTTTTTTTTTTTGAACCATGAAATAAGCACTTGGCCTTATTGCCATGCGCTCAGAAGCCTGATTGAGCTTATTATCTTATTTTGGGGGAAACAGGATATATTGAAATCTCCTTCCATTTCTCCTCTTTGTGTTTATCCTGTGTACTCACACAGCAAATTTGGAATTTTAACATCCTTGCATTTATGTCTAGTTATCTGTAAGGTTCATTTGTCTGTCTGATTGCGATGCCAGGTTGTCCCTTGTCTATATTGGTAAAGTGAAGGGGCAAGACCAAATGAAGGACTAATAGAAGAGAATGAAAGCATTATTAAATGCTTTAAGGAGCCTGAGTAGCGTAGGAGGCTAATGCCTCCTAAGGCAGCATTTAACATCCAGCTGCCTGCATTACTGCGAGTTCAATTCTCACCAGGCTCAAGGTCGACTCAGCCTTCCATCCTTTCTAAGGTGGGTAAATTGAGGACCCAGTTTGTGGGGGCAATAAGCTGACTTTGTATAAAAATATACAAAAGTATGAATGCTATTGTTTAACGCATTGTAAGCCGCCCTGAGTCTCCGGAGAAGGGCGGCATATAAATCAAATTAATAATAATAATAATAATAATAATAATAATAATAATAATAATAATAATAATAATAATAATAATAATAATAATAATAATAATGTTCCACTGGGAACATCAGGTTGAGAAAGTTTTAGAGAATGAGAAACTCAAGATCTTGTGGGGCTTTAGGATTCAGACTGACAGGCACTTGGTCCACAACACACCTGACATAACAATATTTGAAAAGAAAAAAGTATGGTTCATTGACATTGCAATACCTGGTGATGCACGGATTGAAGATAAGCAGCAAGAAAATATCACAAAGTACCGGGATTTGCAAATTGAAGTTGAGCGACTGTGGAAAAAGAAATTGTGTGTTGTCCCGATTGTAATTGGAGCCCTTGAAGCAATACCCAAAAGGCTACCCCGCTGTTTAGAAATTCTAAATTTGCCAGACTTGAACATTTTGACTCTACAAAAAAACCACCTTACTCGGAACAGCTTACATCCTCCGACGATACCTTAACAGTTCCTAGGTCCTTGGTTAGGACTCGAGCTGCTGAGCTATTAACCAGCCTCAAAGGCTGTGAATCTCACTAAAGATTAACTGATAATAATAATAATAAACAGCGGAACTGCATTTTTCATGTTAGAATTAATTTTTGAAAATCTACTTGTTAAATATAGGAAATACAGAATAATAAGAGTTGAAAGGGATCTTGGAGGTTTTCAAGTCCAACCCGCTATACTATTTCAGATAAGTGGTTGTCCAATCTCTTCTTCAATGATGAAACACTCACAAGCTGTTCCACTGGTTAATTGTTCCGTTAGGAAGTTTCTCCTTAGTTCTAGGTTACTTCTCTCCTTGATTAGTTTCCATTCATTGTTTCTTGTCTTGCCTTCTGGTGCTTTGGAAAATACCATAGGTTTACCCCATCTTCTTTGTGGCAAATCCTCAAATATTGGAACACTGCTGTCATTCACCTCTTGGCCTTTTTTTCTCTACCCAGTTCCTGCAACCGTTCCTTGTGTGTTTTAGTCTCCAGGCCTTTAATCATCTTAGTTGCTCTTCTGGGCACTCTTTCCAGAATCTCAAAAATCTCTTTTTATAATGTGAGCAAAAATAGATGCTGCATTCCCGGTGTGGTCTTACTAAGGTTTTATAAAGCGGTACTAATACTTCATGTGATCTTGATTCTATCCCTCTGTTTATACAACCAAGGACTGCATTACTTTTTTTGGCTGAAAAGGAAAATGGTAGGCTGAGCAAAGTCATGGAACCCAGGTGCCTGATGGGAACACAGCTTAAAAGAAGAACACAGGTCAAAAGATAGCTGGATAGTTCTGCAGACAAGGCACTGCAATTTAACACCAGCTGTCTGCAATTAAAGTAAGTTCGAATTTCACCAGGCTCAAGGTTGACTCAGCCTTCCATCCTTTCTAAGGTAGGTAAATTGAGGACCCAGTTTGTGGGGGCAATAAGCTGACTTTGTATAAAATATACAAAAGTAGGAAGGCTATTGCTTAATGCACTGTAAGCCGCCCTGAGTCTCCGGAGAAGGGCGGCATATAAATCAAATTAAAAAAAAAAAAAAAGCTTATGGCTTAAAAGCTAAATTTATCCGAACCCAAAAATCTGTAAGAAGAAATAACATACTAGGACTAAATCCATGCTAAGGAAAAAAGAGTTGAACTATGTCTAAGGTATGTGTCTTGTTTCACAGTTTAAACATGAGCTATTGGTCAGGTAGGGTAGTAATTATAATCATTAGCAGTAATTAACAGAACTGATAAATACAAAGGTCTCACTCTACATGACACTGAATTATAACCACACAAGATGGATTTGGGTCACATGTTGACTGAAAGGTGGGCAACTAGTTTGTGTCTCTGTCATGCACACACAATTTAATTAAGTGCGGGTTCATTTCACATATTAGTGTTATTTTTCTTGACTCCTGGTGATTTACAGTAACCACAATGTGGAAGTCAGAGGAATAAATAAAATTATAACATAACAGTCAATGGTCCCTCAGCCTCCCTCAAAATAACCATTACAAAATAAGGCTAATCTGCTCTCAAGGTAGCAATCTTTCTATTAATACAACGAGGAAATATTTGCTTGTGAAGTCTGTCCCCTTCACCTCTCCATAAGGGAGACCACCTAGCAGGCTATGTCATACACGGTATAGCCAAGGGTGGGCTTCAAAATTTTTTTAGCAAGGGGTTCTCTGCCTGATTGCTGGGTGGGTGTGGCCATGGTGGGTGTGGCCTAGTTGCCCCCCTGCACCATGGCAAGGGGGGGCATTTTTGCCCTCCCCAGGCTCTGGAGGCCCTCTGGAGGTGGAAAATGGGCCTGTTTCTGGCCTTCCCGAACTTCCGGTAGGCCCATTTTTCACCCTCCTTGAGCCTCTGTGCACACCCTGCACTTATCTGCATCCAAAACGGGCTGTGGGAGGACTCCTGGGAGGGGCGGGATGGGGTTGGTAGGGCCAGCCAGGAGTGGGATTTGAGGGTTCTCCGAACTGCACAGAATCTTAGCTAGAGGTTCTCCCAAACCCTTGCGAACCCCCAGCAGCCCACCCCTGTATATAGCTCAATTTTAGGGAGAAAAGATGCCCCTGTGGGTATCTAACAACCAAACCATGTTTGGTTTTAGAACAGAAATCTCCAAACTTGGCAACCTTAAGACTTGTGGGCTTCAATTCTCAGAATTTATCAGCCAGTCATGCTGGCTGGGGAATTCTGGGAGTTGAAATCCATAAGTCTTAAAGTTACCACGTGTGGAGCCCCCCTGCTTTATAGAATAAAACCGGCATTTTGCATAACACCTGGAAGCTTCTTGGTAAACATTGCAATGGGTAGAGCACAGTTGTCAAAAAGTAGAGATAATGCTCATTCGGTAGATCATTGCATTATGGGCCAGTGAGAGCTTCCAGTTTTTGAAAGCACTCTCTAGTTCCATTGGGTGCAAATAAGAATATAAGTTACATCTACCTATCCTACCAGGTCACACAGAGCAGAGGTCTTCAAACTTTACAGCTTTAAGACTTGTGGATTTCAACTCCCAGAATTCTCCTGGCTGGAGAACTCTGGGAGTTGAAGTCCACAAGTCTTAAAGCTACCAAGTTTGAAGACCTCTGACATAGAGGGAGCATGCTCCTAGTCCTTTTCCTTAAATGTTGTCATCTGATGGGAGCTGGGACACATGCCTTTTCCATGGTACACCTGCCCTATGGAAGTCCCTACCCCCTGGTCTCCATCCTCTTAGTTAGGTCTCCTGGTAGGTCTCCACCCTCTTAGTCTTCCAGAAGACTTTGAAGACCTAATTTTGCCCTCAAGAGTTGGTAGGAAATTAGATAATCACACATTAGAACTGATTTGGTGCCAGGCTTTTGTTGTTTTTAATATTTCAATTATTCAGTTTTACAGTTCAATATTATATTGAATATGTTTTATATTGGGTTTTTTTTTTTTGGTTAAATATTTTTATATTATGTTTGTTTTTTCCTTTTTTTTTTTTTTTTTTGAATGGGAACTGTCCAGAAATGATTGAAAGATAGGTGGCTAAAATGTTATAAATAAATAACTATTGCCATGATGTTTCACTCCAGGTTAGCCTATATATTAGCACAATAGGCCAAAGCTGGACAGAGGTTCCCTGGATATGGTCTCCAATTGCTCCCACCTAGTAAATTTGAGTCCAAGAGGATCCTAAATCATAGACCTGTGACTGCATGACTGTAATTTTGTTTTTTGTTTTTTGTTTTTTTTTAATTTGATTTATATGCCGCCCTTCTCCGGAGACTCAGGGCGGCTTACAATGAGTTGAGCAATAGCCTTCATACTTTTGTATATTTATACAAAGTCATCTTATTGCCCCCACAAACTGGGTCCTCGATTTACCTACCTTAGAAAGGATGGAAGGCTGAGTCAACTTTGAGTTGTTGCTTATATCCTTGCCATTTATATTAATATTGATTGTTTCCTAGTATGATTTGACTGCTTATTGTACCATATGACTGTCACTGGGTGTCGTGCCTTGTGATTCTTGACGAGTGTATCTTGTCTTTTTATCTATACTGAGAGCATATGCACCAAAGACAAATCCTTTGTGGGTCGAATCACACTTGGCCAATAAAGACTTCTATTCTATTCTATTCTATTCTATTCTATTCTATTCTATTCTATTCTATTCTATTCTATTCTACTTCTTCAGGAGCTGTGATCATCCATATGGAGTTACAGCCAGGCTGACAGAGATCAATTCTGAATAAACAACTTTGTTGGTCATTTCAACCTGTTTTGTTCTGTCCTGACCATTTAAACCAGGGGTGTCAAACTTGATTTCATTGAGGGCCACATCAGGGTTGTATTTGACCTTGGGGGGCTGGGATGGACATGGCCGGAATGGGTGTGGCCAGCTCAACATCACTCATGCACGGGGCACCTGTGGTGGCCCAAGCACTCTACCAGTGAAAATGGGCTCCCGAGCTCCATTTTCAGTTACAATGGTCTCCTGCAACCCTCTGTCAGTCAAAATGGAGCTCGGAAGGGCCACGGGCAGCCCTCACAAGCTCTGTTTTCACTGGTAAAGACACCATGGGCTGGTCATTTGCTGTTTCCAGGGCAACCCTGTGGGCCAGATCTAAGTGACCCCATGAGTCGGATCCGCCCCCCGGGGTTTGAATTTGACATCAAACATACACCATGAGGTGATTTCTACATTCCATTTTGTCGTAGATCAAAAGTAGATTTGGTCTCAGCATTAACTCTTATATTAGATGATGAGGGATCCTCACAAGATGTTTGCCATTCCTATGAGTTGCTCTGTTAATCAAAACTGTCGTGTAACCCAGCTTTTCTATGGATGCATGCATGAACATGTTCGGAAAATAATTGTCTCCTGCAGTATGATTGCAAATGAGGAAAATTACAATAAACCAAAGACATCTTTACTTAGTGTTGTTCTAATACTCATTCTTTGCATCTGTTTTTTTTTTAGTCATCTTACTGTTTACAAGGGAAGCAATGTAAAACACACAATACTAATTATCGCATAATGACTATGAATAATGAATCTTGGGAACTTTGAATACAGCAAAGATGCATTTTGATGTCAAGTTTCATCCCTCAATTATTTAAAACTTGATAATTATGTGCATGTTTTTAAGTCTGCTTCCGTCGGTGATTAAGACCTCAGCTATAAAGAACATTTTGACATGCTATATTAAAGAGTCTATTTAAGAGTGAAAAGCTACCCTTCTAAAAATATACATTTTGTTCATGATTATCATAAAATCAAATCTAATTGATCAGAGGATTTGACAGAACAAAGCTAAAAAAAATTCTTCTTTTCTTAAAAATTGCAGTAAAAGAGGATTAAAAATTCAAGATTTGTTTAAAGTTCTGTGAACTTTGAGTGTAATTTAGTCCTTCTACAATAGAAGATTTTAAGTCTGATTCAGGACAAGTTGCTCAATTTATGGGGAAAAAAACTTTTCAAATAAATGTGATAACTTGTAACAGCTTGCAAGTGTTAAGTGTATACTTATCACTTATAGCACGCTTACATTGTTATGGTGGACTTGTGTGCAAGTATCACAATATTTATTGTTATTAATTCCCATCAGAATTGCACAATGTTGGGTTTTTTGGGACTTGAGATCCTCACTTGGTCTTTTAAATGGCATTTAAAATGTCTATGGTACAAGAAGCTACTAAAATTTTAGTTTGCATTTAAATGAAAATAATTAAGTGCATTTTAGTAAGTTCCTTATCATATTAAAAGCTCCCATTTTAGGACAATCTTTAGAAGCTCTTGGTGGTAACATAAAGAAAGATGCTTGGCCTTATATCTAATAAAGGATCAAGGGATTGAGACCTTACGTTAAGTATCAGCACAGAAGATTTATTCAAACCTATACATAAAAATAGAATAACAGAGTTGGAAGGGACATTGGAGGTCTTCTAGTCCAACCCCCTGCTTAGGCAGGAAACCCTACACCACTTCAGACAAATAGTTATCTAACATCTTCTTAAAAACTTCCAGTGTTGAAGAATTCACAATTTCTGGAGGCAAGTTGTTCCACTGATTAATTGTTCTAACTGTCAGGAAATTTCTCCTTAGTTCTAAATTGTTTCTCTCCTTGATTAGTTTCCAACCATTGCTTCTTGTTCTACCCTCAGGTGCTTTGAAGTTTAGTTTGACTCCCTCTTCTTTGTGGCAACCCCTGAGATATTGGAAGACAGCTATCATGTCTCCCCTAGTCCTTCTTTTCATTAAACTAGACATACCCAGTTCCTGCAACCGTTCTTCATTTGCTTTAGGCTCCAATCCCCTAATCATCTTTGTTGCTCTTCTCTGCACTCTTTCTAGAGTCTCAACATCTTTTTTACATCGTGGCGACCAAAACTGAATGCAATATTCCAAGTGTGGCTTTACCAAGGCATTATAAAGTAGTATTAAAACTTCACGTGATCTTGATTCTATCCTTCTGTTTATGCAGCCCATAAGAATCTAGTCAACTAAATGCAGTAATAAATTGCCACCAGATAAGGGTCAATGGAATTCTGAGGAATTGGACTTGTACATTTGTGGCAACGTAATGACTCTAAGCTGATTAACTCTGCCCCACTAGCTCTGCCTGCTTTTCCCCTACATCAGGGGTATCAAACTTGCGTCGTCACGGCAGCATCATGTGATGTATTGGGACTCCCCCCCCTTTGCTAAACTGGGCGGGGGCAGGGCCAGCACGTGACACATACAGCCTGTGGGCCACGAGTTTGACACCCCTGCCCTACATCATCACACCATACTGTTCTTCCAGCTTTCCCCAAGATCCTTCAATTCAGAGAGGATGGCAGAAATCTTAGTTAATTCATTTAATATTTACTTATTTACTTCTGTGCTATTCCAATCCATGCAGATATTGATTTCCTGATTACGTTTAAATTGATGCATCATTAAGCTGATATATCTACTGTTGTGTACTTCCAGGAGTTGTTCAGATACAGGGGTGTATTGAAATTTAATGAATGAGATAAATGCCTAGGTTTGGAGATACTAATGCTAGGTTGGGAAAAAATCCAGATGATGACTAGATGGTAGCAGATAATTACAATTTTCTACATCTCCAGAAACATAAGGGAAGGGAAGGGAAGAAGAAGGAAGGAAAGAAGGAAAAAAGGAAGGAAGGGCTATATATAGTAATTGTAGAAAATAAAGGTAGCAGGGCTAATGCAGTCTTTTTCAATTTTCTGAGCTAAAGCAAAACAAATTGAACTAGCTTGTATTATGTACCTTATAATGATGATTAAATTTGCAACTGTTTATTTTTTTAACCAGTCTGGACTACTCATACAACAAAAACATATTTATAACAATAACTTGCAAAAAAATAAAAAAATAAAAATCCATGGCATGATTTCAACAGTCTATAGTGTATAGGGGCTATTTTTCAGTCTTAAATTCTCCACTGGGATTTATATCAAGTTAAAATCAAAATTGATTCCTGGCAGCAGTAGATGTCTTTCCTTAGAAGAATACAATTGTTTATTATTGTGTTTGCCTAAGATATATCTATGTTCCTTGCTCTAAAAAAACCTGATTTCCCTCCGCCCTGATTTATACATTGAAGCAATATTCAATCAATCCTAGAAGTATAAAATGTGAGCTGCAAAGAGCCAGACAACCAAAAGAAAGCAGCAAAGAGATAAAGAAAAGTTTAACTGCTTCTATCTCATCTGAATTTTTGTGGAACAGTTATGATAGCATCAAACTTTTACACATACACACACCAGAGCTGGGTTTCAATTTTTTTTACTACCGGTTCTGTGGGTGTTGCTTGGTGGGCGTGGCATGGCTTGGTGAGCGTGGCTTGGTGGGCATGGCAGGGGAAGGATACTGTAAAATCTCCATTCCTTCCCCAATCCAAGGGAAGGTTACTGCAAAATCCCCATTTCCTCCCAATCAGCTGGGACTTGGGAGGCAGAGAATAGATGGGGCCAGGGCCAATCAGAATTTTTACTACCGGTTCTCCGAACTACTCAAAATTTCTGTTACCAGTTCTCCAGAACTGGTCAGAACCTGCTGAAACCCACCTCTCTCTCTCTCTCTCTCTCTCCCTCCCTCCCTCCCTCCCTCTCTCTCTCTCTCTCTCATACACACACACACACACACACACCCTAAAGTTTGGAGTTCTTAGTATGATTACTAAAGTAGTGGACAATTTAAGTCTATCATTTGAGGTAGATGAAACTTTCAGCATTGCTGCCTGAGCTTGTTCTCATTCCTTTGGGAGGCAAGCCCACACACAGAGTGGAAAAGCATAGATAAAATTAAGGGCCTCTCCTTTGGAATTTTTTGTCCCCTTGAAATCCAAGGCCAACTGGGTCAAATTAACAGACCAAAGATCTTCAAAAAAGGGAAGATTTGCCAGGAAAATGGTAGAAAATCTGTGTGCTGCTAAACAATGGTGTCCACCTGGTAATGCATGATGTAGAAAGAGAACAAGCAAGAGACTAAAGTTGTCCTGAAATTTAGGAAATTTGGCGTATTGGCAATTTTGGCCCCCAGGGAGAGGGCTCGCAACTTGGGTGTCGTCCTGGATTCACGGCTGTCTTTAGAAGAGCATTTGACAGCTGTGGCCGGGAGGACTTTTTATCAGGTCCGCCTGATTCACCAATTGCGTCCCTTTCTGGATCGGGACTCCTTATTCACGGTCACTCATGCCCTCGTCACTTCCCGCCTGGACTACTGTAATGCTGTCTACATGGGGCTCCCCTTGAGGAGCACCCGGAAGCTCCAACTGGTTCAGAGTGCAACCACGCGGGTGGTTATGGGAGTTACGTGGCGTTCCCATGTAACACCTCTCCTGCGCGAGCTGCACTGGCTCCCGGTGCGCTTCCGGGTGTGCTTCAAGTTTTGGTTACCACCTTTAGAGCACTCCATGACTTAGGACCTGGGTACTTACGGGACCGCCTACTACCACCAATAGCCTCCCACCGGCCAGTATGCTCCCATAGAGAGGGGCTCCTCCGGGTGCCGTCGGCCAAACAGTGTTGACTGGCGGCCCCCGGGGGAGAGCCTTCTCTGTGGGGGCACCTGCCATCTGGAACGAGCTCCCCCCGGAGATACGGAGGATCCCGGATTTACACACCTTCTGCCGTTCCCTAAAGACATTTTTATTTCAGCAGGCTGGCCTGGCCTAACTTCCCTTTTAAATTTTAAATTTTAAATTTGTTTTAAAATATTAGGGGTGTTGTAATTTGTTTTGGGTCAAATTATCTAATGGGTTTTTATATTGTCTTTTAAATTTTGTAGTTTCTGTGTTTTATCTTTTTGGCTGTTCACCGCCCTGAGTCCTTCAGGACTAGGGCGGTATATAAATCCAATAAAATAAAATAAATAAAAATAAAATATATAGAATGGAAGAATTCAGAATCTACGGAGCAGGTTCTGCATGGCTGGACAGCTGCAGTGAGGTTCATGCCTTTTTATTATTAGCCGACTCTTCTGATGTGGAAATGGGGACAATTCTAGTGATCAATTCCTTTTTTGTCCACTGGGTTGTTTACCTGTATGAGAAAGAATATTAAAATGATCTATATTGCTGTAAAAGTACAGAAATAAAACATGATTTAAGAGTCCACACAACTTAAAAGTTGCTGAGGTTGAGAAACACTGCTATGGAAAGATCAGTGCTTCTTTTAAATTTCACCATACTCTATATTTTAGACATCATAGAATTAGTTATACTGTATTAAAGCTGGATACTAGGCTACAGTTGTTTATATAGGTCCCTGAAACTCCTAGTATCAGTACTAGAAAAAAGCTATTCAACAGCATCCGGAATATTATAGCCATCCCCAGCCTGTGTTAGATCTCAGCTAAGGATCACAATTCTGCATGTAAAATTCTGCATGTAAAAAAGTTTTTTTTAGCTCTTTTTAACTTTTTAGCTTTTTAAGTGTAAATTGGGTTTTAATTGGATTGTTTTAAATTGTGGGCCAAAGCTGTATAATTCTTTTAATTGATTTTAAATTTTGTATTGGTATGTTTTTATCCTTGGCTGTGCACCACCCTGAGTCCAATAGGAGAAGGGTGGTATATAAATTGAATAAATAATAATAATAACAAAATAGCATTTTTATTCTCTTCTTTCCTTTTAAAAGTCTGTAGAGATTCTCAGTCATCCAGGTCATGGTTGTCCCAAACAGGAGGGCAACTGGACTTGCCTTTTTCAGGAGGCAACTGGACTTGCCTTTTTTTCTTTTTCTTTTGAAGACGTTTCACTTCTCATCCAAGAAGCTTCTTCAGCTCTGGCAGGACAGTGGGGAATGGAAGGATTGACACTGACCTGAAGAAGCTTTTTGGATGAGAAGTGAAATGTCTTCAAAAGGAAAAAAAAATGAAGTCCAGTTGCCTCATGAAAAAGCACCTTTGGTTTCCTTTTAAAACCTCTACTCGCTTCTCAGAATTAAAGAATTCTCCAAAATGACACACAAGATGACAAATAGACTTCATGCACATATCTTTGCCTTCCTCAGGACTGTTTATGGGGTCAATTTGACTAAGGCAGAGGTGGAAGATAATCCATCTGTTGCCTGCCAGAAGTTTCCATAAATGTCAGGCATCAAGGCAAGATATTATTCAGATCTCTAGATGATCACAGGATGCCTCTCCACGTTAAAGGACTTTTGGGTGATTGGTACCAGTTTTCCTGCAGGCCAGTTTTTTCCTAGACCCAGTTCAAGATGTTGAGTATCCCCTTATATAATTAATATTGGAATAGCTAAATAACTGGGTTTCTTTTCTTTATATAATGGATTGTATCCATCATTACTAATTAGCAGATCATCTCCAATAGGTCCAGATATATATAGACAAATTCATTTTATTTGGACCAGTGCAAAATTTTCTTATTCTTCCATCCCATAAAAAGTATATTTGGATAGTTATTTGTTGTGCCCTTCTATACTTTTAACTGTTAACAGTATTTTTCATTTGGTTTAGTTTTAAACTTACAGTGTTAGCTACTTAGGATTCTGCTTTAAGTAAAAAAAAATAAAAGTTCAGAATTTCTAAGAAGATAAATAAAATGTAAAGAAAAGAGGTGGCTTTTAAGACCTTTGTTACAGTTGTGAATTCCCTTAGTATTGCCATAGAATAATGTTCCTCGGATGTGGACATACATGAATTTTAAGACCTTTCTTTCCTTATTTTGTTTATCTAATCTACCAGTACTTTTGTTAGTGTGTTAATGTAGATAAAAATGAAATAAACCCCATGAATAAATCTTCCTTGCATCTTAAGTTTCCCTACAGGCATAAAAGAATGTGTTTTGCGCATAGATCTCCTGTTTCTCCTCATAGTCTAAATTAAAAATACCTCTACCTTGCAAAACTTGCAGTAAAGAATAAAATCTAATGAATTTAAATGGACAGATCAAGCACACATTTGTATTGTAACTTAATCAAAGGCCTTGGCCGCTTTAGAAGAACCTCTATTTGTTTATTTGAATTTCTTAGCTGCCCATTTCCAATACAACATACATATTTATTTAAGAAAATTGATACAGCTGCCCAATTCAGTCTCTGTGACTCCTGGCAGCTTATATGAGCAAATTGACGTAAAATGCAACAAAAACTGGCACAGCCCCCCACCCCACAAGACAGGGGTGGGTTCTAAATTTTTTTACTACCGGTTCTGTGGGCATGGCTTATTTTGTGGGTGTGGCTTGGAGGTCATGTGACAAGGTGGGCATGGCTAGCTGGTCCGAGTCATTTCCGGAAGGTCCTCGCACTTACAACCAGTCCTCGCACTTACGACCCGACTCATTTGCTTGCTATTAACACTGATCAGCTGTAGGATGGCCCTTTGAAGCCCCACGGCAAGAGTTTAAACAGTTTTTTTCCCTCTAGTCATCAGCTGGGACTCAGGAGGCAGCAATAGATTGGGGGTGGGACCAAATAAAAGGTAAGAATAACGTGAGTGGGTGGGGGGGTGGGAGGGCGGGGGAGAGAACCGGTTCTGTGACGTCATATCGTTACCGCTACCGGCTCGGCCAAACCGGACTGAACCGGGAGTAACCCACCACTGCCACAAGACAACAAACTGGCACAGCCCCCCACCCCACAAGACAACAGTCAGTCAAATAATCCACTTGATGGGTTCTGTTATGTACTGATTGGCTAGAATCTACATAAATTTTCATGCTCGCCATGGATTGGCTAGAATCTGCATAAGGTTTCATGCTCGTCACGGATTGGCTAGAATCTGCATAAGGTTTCATGCTCATTGCTAATTGGCTGTCCGGACCGTGGGAGATTTAACCTGCTGTCATTGGCCTTCTGGTCTGCCTGGGGCTCCTTAAAAAAGTGAGCTCCGGCAGCCCAGCCGGCAGAGCTCAGTCACACGTTGCTGGAAATAAAAAGGTGCTGAATTCACTAACGACTCTCGCCTGTTGCCTTGCACCAATCTAACAGGTTCCATCCCAGCCCATTGGCAAAACTAAATCTTGTGAAGTATTCTTCACTACTTGTTACTCAAGAGAATGGATCTGGAGTACTGTGCACAGTTCGGTCATCACATTTCCAGAAGTGTATTGATAGGGTTCCGAGGAAAGCAATAAAGATGATACATGGACTTCAAAATACGCGTTATAAGGATAGGCTAAAGTCCTTTAAAGGATTTCAAAGGACTTCAAAGGGACATGGTGGCTCAGTGGCTAAGATGCTGAGCTTGTCGATCGAAAGGTCAGCAGTTCAGCGGTTTGAATCCCTAGCGGGGGATGAGGGGTGAGCTCCCATTTCTTGTCCCAGCTTTTGCCAACCTAGCAGTTCGAAAGCACATAAAAAATGCAAGTAGAAAAATAGGGACCACCTTTGGTGGGAAGGTAACAGCATTCCGTTCTAGTCGTTCCTGACTCTAGCGGGCGGTGCTCATCTCCGTTTCAAAGCTGAAGAGTCAGCGCTGTCCGAAGATGTCTCCGTGGTCATGTGGCTGGCATGACTAAATGCCAAAGGTGCACGGAACGCTGTTACCTTCCCACCAAAGGTGGTCCCTATTTTACTACTTGCATTTTTTACATGCTTTCAAACTGCTAGGTTGGCAGAAGCTGGGACAAGTAATAGGAGCTCACCCCATTACGCAGCACTAGGGATTCAAACCGCTGAACTGTTGACCTTTCGATCGACAAGCTCAGCATCTTAGCCACTGAGCCACCACTTCCCTTTTTTAAAAAGCCATACAATCAAGTAAATAAAGCAATAACCAAAACCAGGACAAATATGCTATGACAACTGAGGAAGCCAGCAACCAACCCCTGTAAACTCAACTAATCTCCCACCTCACAAGCCCCATGCCTGAAAAAATATCCAGGTCTTCTTCAGTTTTAAATTAAGCCAGGGATAGATAATTTATCACCTTTCATTATTTTGGAAGGAGGATTGAGAGTAAAACCTGCAAGTTAGGATAAACTTGGATGGTTTGCCAGGTTCCAATAGTGTAAGTGAATTAAGTTATACATTCCTTTTCTTGATATAGACAAAGGCCACTCTTTCGAAGACAGCAAAGTCCACATTTTGGACAGATGGGATGCTGGTTTGAAAGAGGGGTCAAATAGGCCATCTATGTCAAAATTGAACAGCCCTAGCTCAACAGAGGGGGAGGGATATGATATCATCTATCTCCAGTTTACAACACAGTCCTTTCGGCAGTTCCAAGAAGGCTCCACACCATTTGCACCACTCAGGTGACCCTGAGGACACAGACAAATCCCCAAGTGGCCTCAATGACTCTCTAAAAAGAATGCAAATGACCAGCTGTCTTCAAGAAGTATAAACCCTTCCATTCCCCACCATCCAGTCAGATTGAAAAAGCTTCTTGGATGAGAAGCAAAATGTCTTCAAAGAAAAACAAGAAAGTCCAGTTGCTTCTTGAAAAAGCACCTTTGGGACAATCATGACTTGGATGACTGAGAATCTCCATAGACATTTTCTTGATATAAAGACTGTGTGTTTCCAGTTTCAGAAATGTGCAGATCATCCCCTATACAACGTTTTGCCACTTTTTTAAAAAAATGGACAACTGAAACAATAATTAAAAATGCACTGGGTATAAGTAATGAAATACAGACAGGTGTTTAAAGCATTAAAATATTATCATAATATATACAAAGGCCTAGGAGAATTAAAATAGTTTTTGCCAGATGTTGACAGCATAGTAAAGTATGTGTGTGTGTGGTGGGGGGGTAGACCCATACCTGGGGAGGACATCACAAGTTCAGTCAGCCACTATACTTTACTATGAGAGTAAAGTTGCAATGAAGCTTTTCAAAATGGAGCTAAACTATAAAGGTAAAGGTAAAGGTTTCCCTAGCACATATGTGCTAGTCGTTCCCGACTCTAGGGGGCGGTGCTCATCTCCGTTTCAAAGCCAAGGAGCCAGCACTGTCTGAAGACGTCTCCGTGGTCATATGGCCGGCATGACTAAACGCCAAAGGCACACAGAATGCTGTTACCTTCCCACCAAAGATGGTCCCTATTTTTCTACTTGCATTTTTACATGATTTCGAACTGCTAGGTTGGCAGAAGCTGGTACAAGGAATGGGAGCTCACCCCATTATGCAGCACTAGGGATTCAAACCGCTGAACTGCCGACCTTTTGATCGACAAGCTCAGCATCTTAGCCACTGAGCCATTGCGCCCCTTGAAGCTAAACTATAGGTTAGAGTAAAATGCAGCCATGTCCTTCTGTTTTTGCAGTTCCAAGTCATTGTAGATGCATACGACTATTTCAAAATAAAGTGGAAATGGACTAAGAGCCAATAAAGATAAGCTAAAACTGTAGTTCTAAAACTCAGTTTTAATCCCAGTAAAGGAGATAATTTGTAGCTCAGGGTTGAAAGGAAGGATCCTTAGTGGTCTCTGAACTTGGTTGTTTTTTGTTTTGTTTTGTTTTTTAATTTGATTTATATGCTGCCCTTCTCCGGAGACTCAGGGTGGCTTACAATGCGTTAAGCAATAGCCTTCATACTTTTGTATATTTATACAAAGTCAGTTTATTGCCCCCACAAACTGGGTCCTCAATTTACCTACCTTAGAAAGGATAGAAGGCTGAGTCAACCTTGAGCCTGGTGAGATTCGAATTTACAGTAATTGCAGACAGCTGGTGTTAATCACAATGCTATCAGTCTGCTGAGCCACCAGGTTGTTTTCTTGCAGACCTTTCATTACCCAAATTAGGTAACAACCTCAGGGCTGATGATGTTACTTAGCACAGCACTGATTATATTTCCTAGTTTGGGTAATGTAAGCTCTGCATGAAATCAACCAAGCTCAGAGAGCACCAAGGACTCCTTACTTCTAGTCAGTACTCTTTCTCCCCCTTTTTTTTGCATGAAATGTTTCTGCGCCATCTTCAAGGACAAGAAGAAAACTTATTGACTATTTATTTAGCAGTAGAAGAAATACTTGTCATCATTTCATCTTAAACTGAAATATTTTAACCTGCCCTTTTTTGAGACTGGCTGCTGAAAAAGCATATATTCCCGTCACTATGCTAAGGTTCTGTCCGATTTCTCTGCCCATCTTTCAGATAACCTGCATTATGGATGTTGCACTGTAACCTGATCACTGATCATATAGATTCCATCAGTGCATGGCCGAGAAGGAAGTCTATGTACTCATCCCAGAGATGGTTTATTTAAGATTATGAGTAATCTGTCTACTCTTTTCTGATGATCACCTGATTAGATTTGGGGTGATATTGAATAAAAGTCAACACAAAGTTTACTTCCTCACTAAGAGACTTAAAAAGGCACCATGACACGTAAATATCACAATGAACAATGGAGGTGCAAGCAGCACAACCCAAGAACTTTGGAAACCATAAAATGTCTTCAAAAGTTGTTGTACGTAAGGGCTTTGGTTCATTTTGTTCATTGATTTGCCATTTCTGTTTTACAGCCACAGCAGGCAAGGCTGCAACAGTGAAATATATAGTATGGTTGAAGATATTGGATCTGTAAGAACCCTTCATAATAAATCTTCACAGTACTCTCTATATAAACAAATATGGCCCATGAGCACAAGGAATGTAAAGACGTGTTCTCCCGACAAATATTCTGACAGTTTTCTTGCTCACCAGCCTAGTCAATGTCTCCTGAGTAATGTTCTCCTCTCTGGAACTGAATTGATCACAGAATAAGGGAGCAAATGTCAATCTGAAAGACCTCTAATCCAGCTGGTTGTTTTAACATAGAAATCTCAATAGCCATTCTTGCCCTTTATAAATTGGAGCTAGCCCAGTTGAAATGTTTCTACTATAAGAAATACATTCCACAGGACAAAATCATGCAAGATTGAGAGACATATGTAGTCGGTAGGAGATAATCCTCTGACATTTTTTCAATAATAATAATAATAATAATAATAATAATAACAACAACAACAACAACAACAACAACTTTATTGTCATTGTACGTGTGTACACAGTATACCCATACAACGAAATTCACTTAACACCCAAAGACCAGGTCCAATATACATAACAATCCCCAAACACACTCCCATCCACCACAATTCTCCACCCCTAAACCACCCAAACATCCACACAACAGACCAAGTAATACTGTCCAACAGCTCACTGATGGTGGCCCTTTAGTTCATTGCTGAGTGCAATTATAGCTCTGGGATAAAAACTATTCAGAAAACGTGTGGTCCGAGTTTTAATTGTTCTGTATCTTCTGCCAGAAGGCAACAGTCCAAAAAGATTGTAAGCAGGATGGGAAGAGTCTCTGAGAATGTTATGCAACTTTCTCAAACAGCGAGATTCAAAGATGGCAAACAGGGAAAACTCTGAGTTTGACTGGAAGACTTAATCCTTCCTATATAGGATTTTTAAAATCCACATCATATGAGTTTCCCCAATAACTTATATTTAGCATGAATATTATGGATTCTAGTATTATTTTCCCCGGCGAGTTGAACAATAACATGATCACGGAGAGAAAGAAACATTAAGTATTAAGATTTCTTTCTTTTCTTTTCTTTCTTTTTTCTTTTTTAAAAAAGATCCCTTTCTTGTTCACTTGCTATCCTGCTCCAAATTTCAATTACACACTCAAACACGGTTGCTATGGAGATTAGTAGTTTACTCAGGTTTGAGGAGATACCGGCAGAAAAGAAAAGGAATGTAAACCAAAACAGACCCTCTGAAACAGGAAACCTGCTTGAGTGCTTTTGCTTTCAAGAGGAGCACGTAGAAGAATAGTCCAAATCCAATCCAAAGTTCAGAGAGCCAGGTCAGAGTTGTCAGCCAGTCTAAACATCAGAGTTTCATGAGTAGAATCCACAAGAATATCACCCATGAGCTAGAGATCAAGTAATTGTTCCCAATGAAAGGACATGAGTCAAGACTGCTTCTTAAATCAGGCTGCAGCTTGCTGTCTTTAATCAAGATGTTTACTCCCTTGCCTGGCAAAGAACCTTGTAGAACATTTTTGCTCTGCTTCCCATTGTATTCACTGGGTAAGGGGGCTTGGAGACTTGACATAACCATCTAGCTGTTCAGGTGGTACCTCTGTCTGATCAGCCTCTGGTGGCTTTGCATCTCCTGAGACTGACCTTCCATAGGCTCATCTGGTGCAGCTTTATCAGAGCAGCATTTGAGTCCTGGGCCACGACACTTACAGCATACTTCTTCTCTTGATATTTTTTCCTCTTTCTTTTCTACTTAGTGTTAATTATTCATACATGTTAATTATGAATCTCTCCTCTTCTGCTTTCATTTGAACTCTCTGTTGAATTTATTGCATGTGCTATAACTACTTGGGATGCTAATACAGGCCATCCTCAACTTACGACCACAATTGAGCCCAAAATGACTGTTGGTTAAGTGAAACATTTGTTAAGTGAGTTTGGCCTCATTTTACGATCTTTCTTGCAGCAGTTGTTAAGTGAATCACTGCAGCTGATAAGTTAGTAATGTCTGTTAAGTGAATCTGGCTTCTCCATTGTATTTATTTATTTATTTATTTATTTATTTATTTATTTATTTATTTATTTATTTATTTATTATTCAAATTTCTATACCGCCCTTCTCCTTTCGGACTCAGGGCGGTGAACAGCCAAGATAAAAACATCTATACATAACATTACAGTTAAAAATAAAGTTAAAATAATTTATAAATTTGGCCCGTAATTTAAAACTTGTCAATTTAAAATCAATATTAAAATTTTAAAAACCAACCCTAAAATCAAGACAGACCGGCTAACTGAAAAAAATAAGTTTTTAGGGCCCGATGAAAAGTCCGGAGGTTGGAGATCACTCGTATCTCTGGGGGTAGATTGTTCCATAGGGTAGGTGCCACCACAGAGAAGGCTCTCCTCCTGGGGGTCGCCAGCCGGCATTGTCTGGCCAACGGCACCCTGAGGAGGCCCTCTCTGTGGGAACGAACTGGCCGGTGGGAGGCTATTGGTGGCAGAAGGTGGTCCCGTAAGTACCCTAGCCCTAAGCCATGGAGCGCTTTAAAGGTGATCACCAACCCCTTGAAGTGCACCCGGAAGTCCACCGGAAGCCAATGCAGCTCGCGCAGGAGAGGAGTCACATGGGAGCGCCCTGTCGCTCCCATAATCCCCCGCGCAGCCGCATTCTGCACCAGTTGGAGCCTCCGGGTGTACCCCAAGGGGAGCCCCATGTAGAGAGTGTTACAATAGTCCAGACGAGAAGTGACGAGTGCTTGACTGACCGTGCGTAGGGAGTCCCAGTCCAGAAAGGGGCGCAACTGGCATATCAGGCGAACCTGACAAAAAGCCCCCCTGGCCACAGCTGTCATATGCCATTCTAAAGACAGCCGCACATCCAGGAGGACACCCAATTTGCGGTCCCTCTCCGTGGGGGCCAATGATTCGCCCCCAATAACCAGCGATGGCGTCAACTGGCTATACCGGGACGCCGGCAGCCACAGCCACTCGGTCTTGGAAGGGTTGAGTCGAAGCCTGTTTCTCCCCATCCAGACCTGCACGGCCTCCAGGCACTGGGACATCACTTCCAAGGCATCATTGGGATGGTCTGGGGTGGAAATGTACAGCTGAGTATCATCAGCGTACTGATGGAACTCCACCCCAAAACCACAGATGATCTCACCCAGCAGCTTGTTTTTGCTTGTGAGAAGGTTGTAAAAGGTGATCACATGACCTTGGGGCACAGAAGCGGTCATAAATATGAACCAGTGGCCAAGCATCTGAATTTTGATCACATGATGATGGGGATGCTGCAAACATCTTAACTGTGAAAAATGTCCATAAGTCACATTTCTTCAGTGCTGTTGTAGCTTTGAATGATCACTAAACGAACTGTTGTAAATCATGGACTACCTGTACTTCTATTTTGGAGCAGATATAAATAAGTTTGCATCCCTCTGGATATATCAGTGATTTTTCATAGATCTCCAAAATAGGTTCATAGGAAATTATTTGGGATGATAGGTAAAGGTTCCCCTCGCACATATGTGCTAGTTGTTCCTGACTCTAGGGAGCAGTGCTCATCTCCGTTTCAAAGCCGAAGAGCCAGCGCTGTCCAAAGACGTCTCTGTGGTCATGTGGTTGGCATGACTAAACACCAAAGGTGCACGGAATGCTGTTACTTTCCCACCAAAGGTGTTCCCTATTTTCCTACTTTACATGTTTTCGAACTGCTAGGTTGGCAGAAGCTGGGACAAGTAACAGGAGCTCACCCTGTTACGCGGCACTAGGGATTCAAACCTCTGAACTGCCAACCATTTGATCGACAATCTCAGTGTCTTAACCATTGAGCCACCACATCCCTTTACTTGGGATGATACAAACCCATTGATCTAAGCCAGCTTTCCTGACCCTCTTCTCATAAATCCAGACTAATTTCATTTTAGATAAGAAACAATGACTATACTATACATCCATCCTCGGTTAACCACCATAACTGCAACCAGGAGCTCTGTTGCTAAGTGACATGATTGTAAAACCACGACAACAAAAACCACAGGATCACAGAGACTTAAAAGGTTTCCTAAGGGAACATTTGTGGGTGATTGAATTTCTTTTGAATTCTTAAGCACTTGCTCCTTCAACAACTTTCATGTTTTTATTGACTAATTGCTTGTGACGCGTGTCACCTCAACTATGAAACAAATACAGTATGGCTTCCGCAGCTCTCAATTGAGACGGATGGTGGCAGTAACAGGACTCCTTCAAGAGTCAAGTCCTGATCACTGTTATTTTTGCCAATTGATTTTCCAGCGTATGGTGTGTCAGTTAATTACTGCGCCCTGCTCAATGCCCAAATGAAAGCACCCATTATGGCTGTATTTCCAATTGATTTTTCCTCGCAAACATGAACAGCAATTTGCCTGTCCAGTGAAGGAGAGCAGTGAAATAATATATATTTTTCAAAGCAATCTTGATGAAAATTCCCCAATGGCTGCTTGAAAGAATGCGGATGTGAGCTTCTTTTGAAACGCAGCTTGTGAAACGCAGCTCCAGGTAGAAGCACAATGGAATTTTATTCAGAAGGAAACAGAAATCAAATCTTGAAGCTTCTCCCATTGGAGTGTGGTGGGGGGGAATCCAAGGAACCTATATAAAAACGCATTTGCTTTGATAAGATAAGGTTTTAATTCTTCATGGGATCCTCAGCAAGGGTAAGTTGTAGCTGTGTCTTGTTTGAATTGAAATTAGAAAGAATTTAAAGGTTTCTCCTCATGCAAGAGGAGCATTTTGATATGTCTAGCAAACTCTCTCCGAACGATTCAACTAGGCCTTTTAGACAATCATCATGTTTTTTGTCGAGATCTTTTAGTATGATCCTTGGTTCCTTTTAACATCCTTTTAACATTTGATGGGGATACAGTATGGGGATAATTTTGATTGTGGCTGATAGATGCTTATTTGCTATAGGGATATTTATATATTGGTGTTTCTAAAACATGTGCTGTTTTATTATTCAGTTTATATATGTATGTAAATAGGGTAGGGTAGGGTAGGGTAGAGGAGAGGAGAGGAGAGGAGAGGAGAGGAGAGGAGAGGAGAGGAGAAGAGAAGAGAAGAGAAGAGAAGAGAAGAGAAGAGAAGAGAAGAGAAGAGAAGAGAAGAGAAGAGAAGAGAAGAGAAGAGAAGAATAGAATAGAATAGAATAGAATAGAATAGAATAGAATAGAATAGAATAGAATAGAATAGAATAGAATAGAATAGAAGTTTTTTATTGGCCAAGTGTAATTGGACACACAAGGAATTTGTCTTGGTGCATATGCTCTCAGTGTACATAAAAGAAAAGATATGTTCATCAAGAATCATAAGGTACAACACTTAATGATAGCCATAGGGTACAAATAAGCAATCAGGAAACAACATCAATATAAATCATAAGGATATAAGCAACAAAGTTACAGTCATACAGTCATAAGTGGGAGGGGATGGATGATAGGAACAATGAGAAGATTAATAGTAGTGGAGACTTAGTAAATAGTTTGACAGTGTTGAGGGAATTATTTGTTTAGCAGAGTGATGGCGTTCGGGAAAAAATGTCCTTGCGTCTAGTTGTTCTGGTGTGCAGTGCTCTATAGTGTTGTTTTGAGGGTAGGAGTTGAAACAGTTTATGTCTAGGATGCGAGGGATCTGTAGATATTTTCACAGCCCTCTTTTTGACTCGTGCAGTATACAGGTCCTCAATGGAAGGCAGATTGATAGTAATGTTTTTTTCTGCAGTTCAAATTATCCTCTGAAGTCGGTGTCTGTCTTGTTGGGTTGCAGAGCCAAACCAGACAGTTATAGAGGTGCAGGTGACAAACTCAATAATTGATGTATCAGCAGCTCCTTGGGCAGTTTGAGCTTTCTGAGTGAGCACAGAAAGATCATTCTCTGTTGTACTTTTTTGATGAGGTTTTTGATGTTGGGCATACATAGCAATATCACTTAGACTTATATACTGCTTCACAGTGCTTTACAGCCCCCTCTAAGGGGTTTACAGAGTCGGCATATTGCCCCCAACAATCTGGCTCCTCATTTTACTGACCTTGGAAGGATGGAAGGCTGAGGCAACTCAATAATTCCTCTGTAGAACTGGATCAGCAGCTCCTTGGGCAGTTTGAGCTTTCTGAGCTTTCATGTAAAGTGAAAGTTTCAACATTCTTAAAGGACCGAGATAGAAAATGAGAATATCTGGCTGACATTATCAGTGCTCAGAAGCTAAGCAAATATGGGCCTGGTTTATACATGATTGAATGACTATCATGGAATTCCAATCTTGTAGAATAGATTTTATTTTGTTTGAGTGGCATTTCTCTCCAGGAGTTTAATGAGCTTGAGTCTCTGTTGTGTTTGCACTGGGTCATTCACAGTTGGTTGTGGCCCTAATCTCTTCTCCATTCTGTGTTGTTCACCAAATCATATTTGTTCATCCATCTTGAGGGGTGTTTTCTCACTCATGGGCAGGGCCAGATTTAGATGAAAAGAGGCCCTAGGATATTCCACTTATGAGGCCCTTTCACCAGTGGTGGGATTCAATTTTTTTAACAACAGGTTCTGTGGGCGTGGCTTAGTTGGTGTGGCTTGGCAATCATGTGACTGGGTGGGCATGGCTAGCTGGTCACGTGACTGTGTAGGCGTGGGTAGCTCGTCATGTGACCGGGTGGGCGTGGCTATGTGCATAGACTTTTTTCAGAGGGCTGAAAAAAGTCATTTCTGACTGGGCCTCGCACTTTTGACCGGTCCTCACACTTATGACCATCCTCACATTTATGCCCGTGCAGCTTTCTTAACAACCATGTCACTCATTTCACAACTGCTTCACTTCACCATGGTGACAAGATAGGGCAAAAACGTAAAATGTGAGGACAGTCGTAAGTTCAAGGACTGGTCAAAAGTGCGAGGACCAGTCAGAAATAACTTTTTCAGCCCTCTGAGTAGTCCATGTACACAAAAGGACTACCCAGAGGGCTGAAAAAAGTGATTTCTGACAGGTCCTTGCACTTTTGACCAGTCTTCGCACTTATGACTGGTCTTCATTTATGCCCATTGTAGCATTCTTAACAACCATGTCACTCATTTCACAACTGCTTCTCTTCACCATGGTGACAAGATAGGGCAAAAACGTAAAATGTGAGGACAGTCGTAAGTTCGAGGACTGGTCAAAAGTGCGAGGACCAGTCAGAAATAACTTTTTCAGCCCTCTGAGTAGTCCATATGCATAAAAGGATACAGCAATAGAGAGGGATGAAGGAAGGGAAGGGAAATTAGAGTAGGAGGGAGGGTAAGAGAGGGAGGAAGAGAGGAGGAGAAGGAGAAAGGAAGAGGAAGTAGGGAGGAGAAGAAGAGGGGGAGGAAGAGAAAATAAGAAGGAAAGAAAAGAGAGAGGTGGTAAGTTGAGGAGAAAGATTGCTGTACAATAAAAAAGATGAAAGGGAAGAAAGGCAACCCCAAACAAATATAAAGATATTAAGATAAAGAATGAATTGTTAAACTTTAAAGAATAAAAGAGAACAAATATGAATAAATAACAATAATTAGAAACACACATACAAACATACAATGTATTTTCTTTGAACAGAGTATTTTGCCGGTTCACAAATTTAAACAGTATTTAGTCATTTCAATTAAATTTACAATTTCTATATTTCCTTTTTGCCATATTTATTCCTCATCTATTTTTGTAAAAAACCAATATTACCCTTCATCCTCATCTCTAATCTTAATCAAATTCAATTTTTCCCTTCTATTCTATATTATACCCCTTCCCATTGTCATCTATTTTTATATCCATCCTCACATTGGTTAATTATGTAATATTAGTTGTTTAATATAAATTCAACATTTTAATATAAATCAATTAGTTATATAACTACCTTTTTTGTATATTAATCAATATGAACATGAATATTCCAATTATTTCCATGCAATCCAATTTCTTACAAATCCATTAATTATATTTACCAATAATAATAAACCAAATAATTTCCCCCATATATTCCTCCAAACCACAACTTAACCATTTCTGCTTTCGGAAATATACAATTAATAGTATCTCAATTATTACAATTCTCTAGTTAAATAGAGCATTTTTTCTTTTGTGTTTTAAAATCTTGAACTCTCCTCTTTTTCCCTAAATTTCCCATTGTTTGCACCTACCTTTTTTTGGTGAGGAAAAAGAAAAGAATTCTGCCTGCCTAATTTTCCAACCTTGCAGCAACAGCAAAGCAGTTTCAGTTTCGTTTCTCAGCATAGCTAGGGGGAAAAAAAATTGCTTCAGGACTCTTTGCAAGGAAGCAGCAGAGCTCTGAGCAAAACAGCTGAGAGCAAATCAGCTGAGAGCCGGGAGGCCGATAGAATCAAGGGACTAATTAGCCTATGCTGAAGCTCCGCGGGCCAATAAAATTTCAAAAAAACACAGAACCCTTTGTTAAATTGCTGGCTCCCCCGCCCCTCACCCACCACTATTTATTGGCAATAAATAGTGGTGCGGAGGGGCGGGGCAAGCCAGCAATTTAACAAAGGGTTCGGCTGCACCACTGGCTCTAGGGCGGCCCTTTGAAGCCCCGCCGCAAGAATTTAAAGTTTTTTTTTCCTCTAGCCATCGGAGGCAGCAATAGATGGGGAGTGGGCGGGGTAAGCGAACGGCCGGTGATCCAACAGAGCAGAGAGGGAGGGTGAGTGAAGGCGTGGAAGCTGCTTTCTCCATCCTGCTCTCTTGCGTCCGGAGCCCACGTGGATCCCAGGCAGCTGAACTCAGGCTAGGGAAGGGGTGGGCAATTGTGGCTCTTTTACAACCTGTGGCCTTCAACTCCCAGAATTCCTGAGACAGCCAAGCTGTAAAAGAGCCACAATTGCCTACCCCTGGCTACGGTAGGCTGGCGCCGCGTGGGTGGGAGGCGGGGCGGGGCGAGCCAGCAATTTAACAAACGGTTCGGCTGAACCCCCTAGAACCCCCAGAATCCCACCACTGTGTAGGCCCCTCTTGATCTTGAGGCCCTAGGCTGAAGCCTAGTTAGCCTATAGGAAAATCCTGCCCTGCTCATGGGGCAAATGAGACTAGAGTCATCAACACTAGTTGCTGTGGAGTAGATTTATTTATTTATTTATTTGTCAAACATGTACAAGATAGCAGGTATAGGTATAAACATAAACAAAGGAAGTAAGTACAGATAAATGGGGACAGTAAGACGGGGACGGTAGGCATGCTGGTGCGCTTATGCACACCCCCTTTATGGACCTCTTAGGAATGGGATGAGGTCCACGGTAGACAGTTTGAGGTTGAAGTTGTGAGGGTTTGAGGCTGTAACAATGGAGTCAGGTAGAATATTCCAAGCATTGACCACTCTCTTGCTGAAGTTGTATTTTCTGCAATTGAGTTTGGAGCAGTTTACCTTGAGTTTGTATCGATTCTTTGCCCGTGTATTATTATGGTTGAAGCTGAAGAAGTCGTTGACAGATAAGACATTGTAGCAGACAATTTTGTGTACTATGCTTAGATTGGACCTCAGGTGGCACCGTTCCAGATTGTCCAAGCCCAGAATTTCAAGTCTGGTGGCATAAGGGATTCTATTGCGAGTAGAGGAGTGGCGTACTCTTCTCGTGAAATACCTCTGGATCCGCTGAATCGTGTTAATGTCGAATCTACAGTGTGGCTTCCAGGCGGATGAGCTGTATTCCAGAATTGGTCTGGCAAAGGTTTTGTATGCCCTAGTTAGCAATACAATGTTACCGAAGAAGAAGCTTCGCAAGATTAGGTTAACGATTCTTAATGCCTTTTTGGCAATGCTGTTACAGTGAGCTCTGGGGCTTAGATTGTTTAAGATGAGTACTCCTAGGTCCTTGACATAGTGATAGTTAACTTCTTCTGCCAACCTATTTGTACGTAATAAGTGAGGTCTGTTACCATCTCTAATAGCTGGAAGCCAGAGACATGGCGGAGATAAGGACTTGGTTTGCCTCCTGATCTTGAAACAGAAAATAGCCAGCAAGAAGGTCACTTCCATTTTGTTGTGGAAAAAAAAACAACTCTGTATGGATGAGTCTGTCAGGTGACTCTGAATCCAGTCAGGTCAAATTAGTAGTTATCTGTATTCTTTGTCCTAATAGTGGAAATTAAAAAAGAGGGTAGAGTGATTGTCCACCAAATAGTAAGTGTAGTTGATGTATTATTATTGTCAAAACATAATTTTCTCCTCATGAAAATTTAACGGTAGTATGCATTGGGGAAGCATCCTTGTTTATAAATCACTAGATATAACAAGTTATCAAATCCTCTCTGTGCTGACAATCCAGACTTTACAATTACGCTATCAGTCTTTTCTTTTTGATTTTGTTTTATCTTCAGTTGGATGAACAATTTAAAAATGAGCAATTGCTGATATAAATATATTTAAATCACGGGGAAATCTACTGAATTCTTTGGAAAATGGAAACTTAGAGAAGATTCGGATGAGTCAGAAGTTAAATTCCACTAAGTTTTC
Source organism: Arizona elegans (assembly GCA_022577455.1). NCBI lineage: Eukaryota > Metazoa > Chordata > Lepidosauria > Squamata > Colubridae > Arizona > Arizona elegans. The sequence goes on along the minus strand of JAKOOJ010000008.1, from coordinate 85,095,125 downwards.
TTCTAACATTTAATATATCCTGCCAGCTACACAGGTACAACATGTGGAAAGCATTCATTTAATAGAAAAATCAGTGCTATGAATGATGCTGAAATGCATTAGATGTTATTTTGAGCAATAGTGAAGTCGCCCTCTATAAAATGAATATATATATATATATATATATATATATATATATATATATATATATATATATATATATATATATATATATGAAGGTCATGTCCTAAGATCTGGCATACAGTTTGACAACAAGACAAACTCTTGTTTGTCTCTTGTTTGCTCTTTCCTCTCTTAGTAAGAGTGGAAAATACTATCCCAAATTTACCAGGTGAATTCCTATGGCTGGAGATGGACTTGAATTTAAACCTGGGGCTACCCAATTTTTGTCCAACACTTTAGCCATAACACCACATCATTTCTACTACAACGAATTTATTTATTTATTTATTGGTTCGATTTATATGCCGCCCTTCTCCGGAGACTCAGAGTGGCTTACAATGCGTTAAGCAATAGCCTTCATACTTTTGTATATACCTGCTTAGTGGGGCTTTCGCCCCCCCTCAAGCGGTGTTTTTTTTAATACAAAGTCAGCTTATTGCCCCCACAATCCGGGTCCTCATTTTACCTACCTCGGAAGGATGGAAGGCTAAGTAAACTTTGAGCCTGGTGAGATTTGAACTTGCAGTAATTGCAGGCAGCTTGTTCTACTTAACAGCACTTTAGTCTGCTGCGCCACCAAGGCTCTTCAACGTAACTAGTGAAACAGTGAAACAGTGGTGGAAGATTAGGTTAAGATAAAACTGACTTAGATATCAGAAATAGCCACCTTGCCAAATAGCCATTTTGCCTTCGTTTACTGAATGCCCTTATATCTTGTTAACTTTATCTTGGACAAGACAGTTTAACCCAGGGTTAAAGGGTTGCTTGGGGCTAAAATAGTCCCTTTCCTGATCAAATGCTAGCTGGGTCTTCAAGTTTATGTGATGAACTTAAACCTAGCATTGAAACTAGTCAAACATCCTTAATGAACCCAACCATCATCTCTGTTTTTTCCAAAGTCTTGATATAGACTATACCAAAGTTTTGGTATAGAAAAATAAACGTGCATTTTTGTTAGTACAATTTTTATCACTAGAGAAAATCTTAAAATACTCCTGAGTTATTCCTTTTTTAAATAAATGTAAAAGCAATTTAATAAAACATATTTGACCATCAGCTGACATGATCTGCTTTTGTTTGCATGCAATATTAGATTTATAAGATGGGTCAATTTTTTTGTGTAATACTAATATTATACTATACTATACTTATATACTAAGGAGCTCTGTGCTCCTTCGCATCGCTGTATAAGAACATTAAGGAAAACAAACCTTCTGATGTTATTTAGGGAAAACAGCAGAAACATTTAAAAAAAAAAAATTGGCAGCATATCATTATATCCCAAACTTCCCCCCCCACAAAAAAAAAATAATCATCACATTTTCTTCCTAAAGTAGAAATGAGAAGGAAATGAGACAGCAGTTGATGCATTCCCACTATTTATGATTACCTAATGAGTTTTTATTACTTTAATTAATCATTGCAGGAGTTATTCCTTTTCATTTGCCTACATAATGGATTTTGAGCAGAAGTGTCATTTGCAGGCCACTAAGCTTTCTGTTGAAACTTCACGGTCGTACTGACGGATTTTCCGTGTTTGCATACATTAAAGGAAAGAGACTCTCAACAGAATTTTGACTTTGCAATAGAGGACCTTACTCTGTTGTATGCAAATTATGAGTTCCTGGATAGTGTTGCCCAAGGTTTTTGTTCAATCTGTACTTTACTGTACTGTATAGTACTGTACAGTACAAATCAGACTACCTATCAGACTGAAAGTACCTATCAGACTGATTGAAATTTGATTGAATAATAGGTACTATCAATTCTGAGTGAAAAGGACATGGTGGTTCAGTGGCTAAGATGCTGAGCTTGTTGATCGAAAGGTCGGTGGTTCGAATCCCTAGTGCCGCGTAACGGGGTGAGCTCCCGTGACTTGTCTCAGTTTCTGCCAACCTAGCAGTTCGAAAGCACATTAAAAAATGCAAGTAGAAAAATAGGGACCACCTTTGGTGGGAAGGTAACAGCATTCCGTGCGCCTTTGGCATTTAGTCATGCCGGCCACATGATCACGGAGATGTCTTCGGACAGTGCTGGCTCTTCATCTATGAAACGGAAATGAGCACCGCCCCCTAGAGTCAGGAATGACTAGCACATATGTGTGAGGGGAACCTTTACCTTTACCTTTTACTGTACAGTACTGTACTGCACTGTAAAGAGTCTCAGTGGCACAGTGATTAGAAATGCAGTACTGCAGGCTACTTCTGCTGATCACTGGCTGCCAGCAGTTTGGCAGATCGAATCTCACCAGGCTCAAGGTTGACTCAGCCTTCCATTCTTTCGAGGTAGGTAAAATGAGGACCCAGATTGTTGGGGGCAATAAGCTGACTCTGTAAACTACTTAGAGAGGGCTGTAAAGCACTGTGAAGCAGTATATAAGTCTAAGTGCTATTGCTATAGCTATTTTCCGTGGGAAAATGTGACTCTCGATTCCAGAGCTCGTATGGAGATTGAATGCAGCTTTCCTCTGGTACGCCATTCTTTCTCCCTGCACAAATTTTGCTATCAGTAGTGGGAAGATCAGATATATACTTATACTTGTCAATCAATAGTAAGTGCTGCTTAATGTTCAAGAACATCTAAGTTTAAATTTAATAAATACGTTCATACATACATATATGTATCCGAGTGGTCCTCAAGGCTGCCCTTGAGGACCACTCGGAGGCTTCAGCTGGTGCAAAATGAGGCCACACAGGTTGTGATGGGAGGGTCCCAATACTCCCATGTTACATCCCTCCTGCGCGACTTGCATTGGTTACCGGTTGCCCTCCGGGTGAGATTCAAGGTGCTGGTGATGACCTATAAAGCCCTATATGGCTTAGGCCCAGGATATTTGTTGGACCATCTGCAGCCAGCAACAGCTCCCCATCGCCCGGTACGTTCTCACAGGGAGGGCCTTCTCCGGGTGCTGTCGGCTAGACAATGCCGGCTGGCAACCCCCAGGGGCAGAGCTTTCTCTGTGGGTGCGCCCACTCTTTGGAATCAACTCCCCCTGGGGCTTCGGTTGGCTCCTGACCTTCACACCTTCCGCCGCGAATTAAAAACATGGCTGTTCACATCGCCCAACCTGGACTGAGGGGGTTTGATTATTTTAATGGGTTTTAATATATGTTTTAAATTTATATTTATACATTTGTGCATTTTGTATGTATTTTATGTTTCATTGGGTTTGTTTTTATTGTTGTGAGCCGCCCTGAGTCTACGGAGATAAGGCAGCATACAAATCACATAAAATAAATAAAAATAAATAAATATATACTTCCATCTGCCGTTGTTCCCGATAAATGCCAACAGATTTAGCTGAACATCATCTTCATAAATTGTGAGAAAAGGCCAGTGTCATTCAATCACTCCCTATCAAATGCTATAGTAGCCTTATAACATGTTTGTGTGCGTTTCTATATGTATGCACTTCTTCGAAGCAATAGGTCTTGCCCTTCATTCATTTATCTTGTTATACTTTCTGTGACATGCCAGCTCCACTTAATCATTAATAACAGGTTTTACAAGAAGGCGTGATGCCCCGTTATGACCTGATGAACAATCATTTTCTTCTGTTTGCATCTGTTTATCCACTTGCCTTTGAATGTTCTGTCCTTGTGCTGGCAGACCATATTATATTGAGAGATTTAATGCAAATCAGAGGGGCCTGTCTTTTTGTCAATGTGTGCGTGTTATTATTTTTTTTTTCTGGATTGGAAAAAAATAAATGCAATGATGATTATAGTACCTCATTATCTTCAGGTTCTTCCAAAAATATTTGTGGAAGATCAGTATCTTATGTATCTAAATGAGATTCTGGGGCAGGCATGATCGATTGTGTTGATTAGTTGAATTGCAAGGTTCAACCTCCCAAAATGGATAAGCCCATTTATATTTAATATTTACAGACACACATATACAGATATTTAAATGGAAAAGTCCATAGGAGGCTATGGAAGCAGAGATGCTTAAATAAGGAAATGACTCTACTGCAAAAGGGTGCTAAAATAAATTGATAAGTCACTTTGCCAGTGAAAGTTATGAAATTTCCTACAGTGGTAATCAGCTGGGTGATGTTATTGGTTGTAAACGAGGCCGTTGAAAAGGCTATTTCAGATTATTTTTGTAGTTATACCCATTGAATGCTGAACTGATCTAACAGTGGTCTCCTTTCCTTGACAAATCAGAGAACAGTATGAGAATGTGTATTGTTCTGATCTTACACTGCATTTGGAGTAAAATTCAGGATTGAGATGGCATTATTCAAAAGTACTTTTTTAAAAAAATCTTCTGAACCATAAGCACAGTTCAGCAAAAGAACCAGTTACCGCAAAGATTATAGACTCCCCTTTGCTAGGTAAGTGTATTGAAGAGAAGCTGGACAGTCACATGTCAAAGAATTCTTGTCCTGAGTAGGGGCTGGATCTGATACCATCAGTGGCGGAATAGACTGGACTGGACTGAACTGGACTAGGATAGGATAGGATAGGATAGGATAGGATAGGATAGGATAGGATAGGATAGGATAGGATAGAACAGAACAAGTTCAGACAGCCACTACACTTTACTATGAAAGTAAAGTTGCAATGAAGTTTTCAAAATGGAGTTAAACTATAAAGGTAAAGGTAAAGGTTTCCCTCGCAGATATCTGCTAGTCGTTCCCGACTCTAGGGGGCGGTGCTCATCTCTGTTTGAAATTCAAGGAGCCAGCACTGTCTGAAGATGTCTGGACTGGATTGGACTGGACTGGACTGGACTGGACTGGACTAGACTAGACTAGACTAGGTGGAAGAGACCTTGGAGGTCTTCTAGTCCAACCCCCTGCTCAGGCAGGAAACCCTATAACATTTCAGACAAATGGTTGTCCTGTCTCTTGTGACTCTGATTTCTCCAATTGTTCTCAAATAAAGCCAAACGAAAAGGGAGGATTATGCAGTTGTATAACTTCACCTCCAAAATGCATATTCTTGCTGACCTCCTTGCCAGATAGATTAAGTCATGCTGCATCAGAAACCAGGCGTATGCCAGCCTCTTGGATTCAAAAGTTAGCACTCTAATTTAATTGATCTTTGGATTCCATTCAAAAATGAAGTCACTTTGATTTATACTCCTTCTGAACTTGTAGGCTAATGGCACAGCCTTAGGCAAGTCAGTATCATGTCTTACAAGAGAGACATTGAGGATAAATGAGTTGAAAACTGTGAATTGCTTTGCACATTGAAAATGTCCATGGAGATAATTAACAGTAATGGATCTGATTCTTAGATTCTTTCCTGAGTCAGTCAGTGTGCAAGGCCTAATATTGGGGAAGCATCACTTGTTTGAAGGCCTGTATCAACCAATTTGAAAGATAGCTCCTTGGACAAATATCTTGCCCAGAAATAAAATGTTTAGGTATGCTTTAAAAAAAAAACCCTAGTGATATAGTAAGTAAACTGCAAAAATATACAAATAGATATAGCTGTAGAAGATTTGCCTTTTCTGCACATATTTTGGGGGTGAAGCCAACCATTTGCAAAATAGATATATACATGTGGATTTTTCCATACTACCAGCAAATGTTTTATCAAGAGTACTTCCACTTACATAACAAAGAAATAAATAAAAAGCAGAGGCAAAAGTTGCTATGAAATGACAGCTGAATGCACACTTGTGCCAGCAAATATAAATTCAGTTTGCTTTCAAAGAGTGTCCTTTAAATCTATGGAGATTCTCAGTCATCCAGGTCATGGTTGTCCCAGAGGTGCTTTTTCAAGAGGCAACTGTTTTTGTTTGTTTGTTTGTTTCTTTGTTTTTTGAAGATGTTAACTGAAGAAGGTTCTTGGATGAGAAGCAAAATGTCTTCAAGGAAAAACAAAGAAAATCCAATTGCTTCTTGAAAACGTACCTTTGGGATGTAGAGTAGAGCAGAGCAGAGCAGAGCAGAGCAGAACAGAACAGAACAGAACAGAACAGAACAGAACAGAACAGAATAGTTGAAAGGGATCTTGGAGGTCTTCTAGTCCAACCCCCTGCTTAGGCAGGAAACCCTACACCACTTCAGACAAATGGTTATCAAATCTCTTCTTAAAAACTTCCAGTGTTGGAGCATTCACAACTTCTGGAGGCAAGTTGTTCCACTTATTAATTGTTCTAAGTGTCAGGAAATTTCTCCTTAGTTCTAAGTTGCTTCTCTCCTTGATTAGTTTCCACCCATTGCTTCTTGTCCTGCCCTCAGGTGCTTTGGACAATAGGTTGACTCCTTCTTTAAATCTTTTTAGTTTTCCTTTTTTTTCCTTTTTGGTTCTTCCTTAACGGAAAACTTTGCACAGACTTCTATTACTTTTTGTCTGTCATTTTCAGTCAGTTCCCTTAATCTGTCAACCAGGCTCTGAATTTTCCGATAAGTTTTCTGATACGCATTCTCTTCGCATCCCCATCTGAGTCAATGATAAAAATGTTGGACCCTGCTCTGAATTCTATGTTATCCTGTTTGATACCATCCTTTAGTTCGATGAGGAATGATTCTTGAAGGACCCTGAGTGCAATTTCCGTGCCAGTTAGCCAGTGCACACTTAACCAGCTTGCTAGCCTGAATGTCATGTGGCATTTTGTCAAATGCTTTGCTGAAATCAAGTTATATTATTTCTACAACATAACCACAATCTGTTCAAGGCATATAACTTAACAAAAGAGATCAGATTAGCCTGGCAAGATTTTGTCTTGACATTTTGGGGCAATCATCACATTATTTTCTAAGTACTTACAGATCAATTTCTATCTAATTTGTTCAAAAAGCTTGTGATTCCATCATCCCACTGATTATTCTGTTGCAGTTCTGCTGAATTTGCTTTCGTCCCTTTGGCAGATGGGAATAATATTTGCTGTCTCCCAGTTGTTTTGCATTTTTCTTTAGCATTTCTAGAAGATAATATGTGAGTTCTATTAGACAGATGGAAACTCCATCACTGCCCCAGGATATAATCCATCTGACACTGGGAATTTAAAGTTATACAGTACTGAGTGAGTATTCCCTGCCCATGTTTATCAGTCTCACTTTTCAGCTTCTTCATAATTTGCCTTCATTCTTCCCAAAGAATATAATGCTGTCTCTTCAGTTCTAGACCACTTGAATATGTTGATTAATGACTTACTCTTCTTTCCATCTCTTATACATATGACGATGTTGTTTTTGACTGTTGTTCTTCTCAAATCTTAATTAAGATTTTGTGAACTCAGACTGAATATTTATTATTTATTTATTATTATTTATTTATTTATTTATTTATTTATTTATTTATTTATTTATTTATTTAATTTCTATACCGCCCTTCTCCCGAAGGACTCAGGGCAGTGTACAGCCTGATTAAAAGCACAAAGACAAACAAAATTTAAAAATAATTAAAATTATTAAATGATAGGCCCAATTATAAAACTCCAAATTTAAAATCCCATATCTAAAAACCAATTAAAATCTTTACATTGATAGCCCAGGCTGGCGGAACAACAAGGTTTTGAGGGCACAACGAAATACACGGAGATCAGAGATTTTACGAATTTCCGGGGGCAGTTCATTCCAAAGGGCAGGGGCTCCCACAGAGAAGGACCTCCCCCTGGGTGTCGCCAGCCGACATAATTTGGCCGATGGCACCCTGAGGAGACTCTCTCTGTGACTGGCCGGTGGGAGGCTACTGTTGGCAGAAGACGGTCTTAAAGGTATCCAGGTCCAATGCCATGGAGTGCTTTAAAGGTGGTAACCAACACCTTGAATCGCACCCGGAAGACCATTTGGGCTGTCTTCCTTCTTTCTTTGTTTAAATTGTTTATAGCTGTGCTTTTATAGTACTACTACCTTTCTTTACAAACTTTTTCTAACCTATTTGTAATCCTTTTCTCATTGATTTCTCCTGCTAGGAATTCTACTAATAATTCTCCAAAGCTTACTAAATCCCATCTTTTTGAAGTCCAACATATACTTTTGACTACACTCAGGAACACAGTAGCTCAGTGGTTAAGACACTGAGCTTGTCGATCTAAAGGTCAACAGTTCAGTAGTTCAAATCCCTAGTGCCGCTTAACGGGGTGAGCTCCCCTTACTTGTCCCAGCTTCTGCCAATCTAGCAGTTCGAAAGCAGGTAAAAAATGCAAGTAGAAAAATGGGGAACCACCTTTGGTGGGAAGGTAACAGCGTTCCGTGCGCCTTTGGCATTTAGTCATGCCGGCCACATGACCACAGAGATGTCTTCAGACAGCGCTGGCTCTGGCTTTGAAACGGAGATGAGCACCGCCCCCTAGAGTTGGGAATGACTAGCACACATGTCCAAGGGGAACCTTAACATTCACCTTTACCAGCCATAGGTTCCCTTAAACTCGTGAACACCAGCTTTACATAGTTTTTTATTCATGTTCCTATTACATCCACTCCATTCACAATGTTTTCCTCTCTTGATTAGGATTCCTCAATGTCTTTCTGCCATTCTCTAGAACAGGGCTGTCAAACTCACGGGGCCCCATGCCAGATGCGCCATGCACTTGCCACACCCATGCCTGGTTTAGCGAAGGGGGGAAAAGTCATGATACGTCACATGACACCGCCATGACACCACAAGTTTGACACCCCTGCCCTAGAAGAATGCTGCCAGCAGTCATATATTTCACAGAAGAACCAAATTTGTCAGGGTTTGTATTGCAACAGATGTAGGGATAATTAAAATTCGTTATGGGGATTCCCTACTTCTCTGAAAGAGCTATGGTTTGTTTTTGAATCACAGCAACCACACCTTCTCTTTGGTGGAAGGCAATAGCAAACAGCAGGAAACTATTGTTTTATTGATCCTTCTACTCTCTATAGTATAATTCATTCACTTGGGGAAAAAAATGTGCTTATGTGAATATTTTCAACATACAATGTGCCATTTCCTCTCTTTCAAATGCTTCTTGTCGTTTTGAATAAGTTACACCTTTCAATTGCTATGTTCGGATCTTATCTTGCAGTGGAATTTGTGTGTGTGTTTGTGGGTGAGTGTAGGGGTGAAATGTTCCCGGTTCGGACCGGATCACCCGATCTGGTAGCGATGGCAGCGGGTGGTTCGGAGAACCGGTAGCAAAAATCCCTGCCCCCACTCCATGCCTATCTGAGCTGCGCAATTATCAGAGGCTTTTTTTTTAAAAAAAGCATTTTTTCTACAACCTCTTTGGCCGAAAAAATGCTTTTAAAAGTAAAAAAAAAAAAAAGCCCCTGATGATCCTGTGGCTCAGCTGGGATCGTCAGAGGTTTTTAAAAGCATTTCTCCTAAAACCTCTTCGGCTGAAGAGGTTGTAGAAAAAAATGCTTTTAAAAGTAAAAAAAAAAAAAAAAGTTGGCCACGCCTGCTCAGTCACGTTGCCTCCCACCAAGCCACGCCCACAGAACCGGTAATAACAAATTTTACATTTCACCACTGGGTGAGTGGGTGCATGGGCAGACACCTACAAGTCAGGTTTTTTTTTACTCCTGGTGACTGCTTCATTCTGTTATTATATAATTTAGTTTTCATGTAGAATCAGTTTCCTGACCTGGTCTACCACAGAGGTCTGACAGGAAATGCATGTTTACAAGTCACTATGGTTTCTCGGAACCAAATACTGTGTTCTGGCCTAGGCTTTCTTAGAAAGTATACAGCACAAACTTAGTCCCGACAAACCTCTTTAATTCATACGGCTGTGAATTATTGTCATTCCCAGTCTGAAAGGCTTATCAAACAGTCTTGCAGGGGAGTGTTTACAAACACCCACCTTATCTCCCTTGGAATGCTGCCAGAGAACTAATTGCCAAATGCAGGGCAAGGCCAAACTTAGAACAGAGTCAAACAGAACTTTTCCACAGCTTTTACTGACCAGATGAACTAATTGTTTCCTGCAAAAGCTCATGTCCCATTCACTCTTCTTTTATATCTTATGGGAGGGGCCAATCATCTCCAAGCCTTACTCCCATGTCGACCCTGTTTTCTTAATTGTCCTTGTTGTCTGGCAGCTCTGCGCATGTGCACACTGGGAACAGGCTCTCGCTGTTCTTCTGCCTCGCTGCTGTCAGACTCCAGAAGCAGCAAAGAACTATCAGATGGCCTTTGCCACTTCTCTGCCTCTGATACAGAGCCCTTGTCTGAGCTTTCCCCAGGCCCCAGGCCTAGCCCAAGTTCCTCCTCAACCTCCTCACTGTCCGACTCTGCTGTCAGCTCTGCCGGCCACCGGCGGCCACAACATACTGTTCCTCTGCAATATCATTATTTCCCTTTCCAGTCCTTTACATTAAATGGATAACTGGGACCATCACCTCAACAGACAGATTTGTAAGTTCCCGTCGTAAACACTATATCTGAATCCCATAGTAATATGATTGGAGCTGTTATTGGAAATATTATTTGATTCCACAAGGATCAGCAGGAAGACATTGTCAACTCTGAAGCTGACCTGACCGAAGCCATTTTGTGTTGCCACAATAGAACTGAGGGGTAGGGATGGCGGGAAATAGAGATAGCTGGGCTTTCGTAGCCAAAACAAAATACTTTCTCCTGGGAACCAAGGACATTTCCACAGGTGGCCAGAGAGAGGAGGGATAAAGTTACCAGGCAACCAGATGGCACCTTGATTGGATCATGTGACTGGTTGTTTGGGAAAGGGGGAAAACTTTTACTTTTAAATAGGTGAAAACCATGGGAACCTTCAGTTTTCACCAGGCCGTGCCAATATGATATGTCCAATTAACCAGTTCTTTGAGGAACTTGCTTGCCTCAGAGTCCTGTTTTTTGATGGCGTATTACTTGGAACCCTGATAGACATAACAGTGGATTTTGTTTTATCATAACATTAATCCATGTTCCCATAACACAACACAACACTCTTCACAAGCTGATGGAATCAACCAGGCTGCCCTGGGTGCTCTCTGAGCTCGGTTGTTTTCTTGCAGACATTTCATTATCCAAACTAGGTATCATCAGTGCTAGCTGGCACATGTTATTTCTGTTTTCATGGAGATGAATCGCCAAGTTCCACAATTCTTCTCTTTGTCATCTTGAAGGCTACTACAAATGCCTGCCATTTGTTTTCAGGCAGGAGCATAAACATTCATTTTATTAGGAATTCTAGATGGCCTACACAGGTTCCTCTTTATCTAAACAACCATAGATCTCCCCGGCTATAGTCCAATAACAGTTGTTGGATTGACAGGCTCATCAAAAATCACCCTATGAGTTTCCATGGCTGAAGGTGGACTTGAGCCTTGGTAATTCCAGTCACTTCATCGTTATTTCATTTCTTAATGAAAGCTCCATTGGTGGGGGGAAATGTCAATTTGTTATTATTTTCTCAGGCAAGGAAGTTAGCCTAGTATAAACTCTAGATTTAGAGGAAAATCCCACCAACAACGTTAACTAGTAAATTCTTGTCAGTCCTTCCTGTCTAATTCTTCAGGCTGCTCATTCCTTGAAAATTCTTTTTGTTAGGTTATATTTATTTATTTATTGGTTCGATTTATATGCCGCCCTTCTCCGGAGACTCAGGGCGGCTTACAACGCGTTAAGCAATAGCCTTCATACTTTTGTATATACCTGCTTAGTAGGGCTTTCGCCCCCCCCCCCCCAAGCGGTGTTCTTTTTTTATACAAAGTCAGCTTATTGCCCCCACAATCCGGGTCCTTATTTTACGTACCTCGGAAGGATGGAAGGCTGAGTCAACCTTGAGCCTGGTGAGATTTGAACTTGCAGTAATTGCAGGCAGCTGGCAGCTAAGTGCTACTTTAACAGCATTTTAGTCCACTGTGCCACCAAGGCTCTTTTGAGAAAAAAGCTACACAAAGCATATCTGCTGAATTTTTAAAAATGGATTGTATACTGAAATCAAAGACAGTGCCAGATAGGTCAGCTATTTCTCCTGACAAAGGGCATTTCAGAGGAACTTTAAAGTATGAGTGAGTTCTCCCAACTAGAGGGGTTAACATCTTGTTGACCAGCAACAGAGAGAAAAATACCTGTGTAGAAAGGTGAATCAGCCTATACTTATCTATGGTAGCAATTTCTATTGAAGTATTGGTCTTTCTTTGGTTAGGGTTTGTCTTGCTTTCAGCTTCCATAAATGGATTTGATTTGACAATGTTTACAAATACAAGATGAAGATTTTTTTTAAAAAAAGCCTTAGGACAAATTAGGAATAATATACAATCTTTTTAATATAAACAGAAAGAAAAATATAGGGATTAAAATCAGCCTTCAGTCCAACTTCACTCCTGGGTTCTACATGAATATGTCCATATTGTAGGTAATAGAGAAAAGTGGATAGCAATTGTCTTCCTCTCCAAACAAAATGCATGGTTTACTTTTTGTTTTTCATCAATAAAAGAGAATATTTGTAGCTCAGAATTGAACTGTAGGGTCCTTGGTGCTCTTTGAGCTTGGTTGTTTGCTTGGTTGGTTATTTTTTTTTTTTTAATTTGATTTATATGCTGCCCTTCTCCGGAGACTCAGGGTGG